>JAIUZE010046259.1:0-58125 GCA_022085475.1 Heliosperma pusillum
GACCAAGCCAAGACACGAGCCATGACACGAGCTCAAGACAAGACACAAACTCAAGACAAGACTCAACATCAAAACAACACCCTACATTCAGACAACACCATGACCAGCTATGACAATGTTCTATTCAGTCCAAGCCACAACCACTTCAAGCCTGCTAAGACAACACCACCACAACCAGAACAAAGCCTAGCCATCCACTTTCCAAGACTAGGCCACAACAAAGCTCAGCCAACAGCCCAACAAACCCAACACAACAAAAACAGCCCCCAGCCAAAAACAGCCTATCACAGCCTTTCTAAACAAGGTCCATGGGGCCCCACACAATCAAACAAGCCTAACCAACCCTCAAACCTATGTCTTGGGAAGTTCCTCTACAACTTTCCCCAGGACTTCCCTCCCCAGAAACAAACACACAAAGAGTTAGCTTAGGGACAACTTCAGACTGTCCAGATTTCAGCCTTTTTGCAGTAGTTAACATGTCACTATCAAACTTTCCTTTTATGATCAAACAAACTCGAGGGCCTTTTAGAGGGACCTTTGTCATCCATCCCACTTCAGTTGAGCTCAAGAATCAAGCTCAGAAGTCCACCCCTCCACCAGTTTCAACCCCAACAAACCCATTAAGGCAGATTGTCCTATTAGAATTATTTTTCTGCTTTATCTACTTTATGTCAGTTTCCTGCAAGTTTGTAGCTGTTATTTTGTTTCATGTTGTAAGCCTTTGTGGCCCTAGATATCTCCTAACGTCTGAGTTGTATCCTTGTTGCCTATATAAGGCCTTTACCTCATGAAATGCAAATCAGATTTGAAGTAAAACATAAAACTGAAACCTTGTTTCTGTTGCATCTCTTGGCTGTGTGCTTGAGACAACTTCCTTTGCTTTGTGCTTGGAAGTGAGCTTGGGTCCTTAGCTGTGTGCTGGGATCAAGGTTCAACCCTCAACCATTGGCTTTGTGCTTTGGTTAAGGTCCTATCCTTGTTCTTTAACAATCAATTCAAACAGAAACATAGTACTTGCAAGTGTCTTGATCTTAGCTCAATTTGTCATTGTTTAGTTGTCTTTTCTGAATAGTTTCAGTGCAAATTGGTTATCAGAGCTTTGGTTTGTGAGTTCATCTACCTAACTACATTAAAAACACAAAATACAACCATGAGTGAAGAGAGAATCACAGGTATTGAAAACCCAGTTCAAGATCTTGTCAGAACTGTAATGGAGGTCTCTAGATCTGTCAATGAACTCCTTGAGGGCCAACAGAACAATGATACAAGGGGAGGCAGAGGTCGGGGAAGAGGAGCACCTTTCCCACAAGGTGGAGTAAGGAGGAGACAACCTGTAGATCAGTTTGAAATGTCAGATTCAGATGGCTCAGATCACAATCTTCTCAGACACCAAGACAAAGATATCAAGGTAGAGATTCCTGACTTTCCAGGTAGCTTGAACCCTGATGATTTCTTAGATTGGCTAAGGTCTGTAGAAAGAGTCTTTTAGTTTAAAGGATACACTGATAGAAAGGCTTTTAAGGTTGCTATCATGCAACTAAAAGGCTATGCCTCACTTTGGTATGAAAACATGAAAACCTTGAGGGTTAGAGAAGGGAAAGAACCTGTAAAGTCATGGCTCAAACTGAAAAAGAAAATGAGAGCTAAGTTTGTCTCTAGGGACTACACTCAATACATGTTCATTAAGCTTACTCACCTAAAGCAAGACCAAAGACCTTTAGAGTCCTACCTAAGAGACTTTGAACAACTCACCTTGCAATGTGAGGTTGTTGAGAAATCTGAACAAAAGATAGCAAGGTTCTTAGAGGGGTTGGATGAAAGGATAGCTAGTAAAGTCAGGTTACAAAACATATACTCTTTGAGGAAGCTGTCAACTTGTCTTTAAGGGTAGAAAAATTGGGAAAAGGAAAGGCCAGTGCTTCTAAGACACCTTCCAGAACCCCCACCTTCAAACCTTTTGTAGGAGTTAAGATAGGAGAACCTGTGGTTTCTGTTAAGACTCCTTTCAACCTTGATAAAGGCAAGGCTGTTGAGGCAGGCCAAAGGAAGACTACCCCTCTCAAAAAGTGCTTTCAATGTCAATGGTATGGACATTTTGCTAGAGAATGTCCATCTAAAAGGGCTCTGAGTACCCTAGAAGTAATCCATTGGGGAGATGATGAAGTGTTGGTCTGTGATGAAGAGATGGAAGAGCCTGAGGTAGAGGCTAGTGAGGAGTTGATAGAGCCTGATGCAGGGTTAAGTTTGGTAACATGGAGGGTAATGCATACTCAACCACAACCTTTGGAAGAGGACCAAATACACCAGATCTTTAGGACCAGATGTACCATCAAGGGTAGAGTATGTAACCTCATTATTGATGGGGGAAGCTGCACTAATGTGGCCTCCAAAACACTGATAGACAAGCTAGCTCTACCCACCAAAGACCACCCCCTACCTTACAAACTCAGATGTCTAAACAAAGGGGCTGAGATCAAGGTGGATAAACAATGTGTTATACCTTTCTCAATTGGTAAAGGGTATGTGGATGAGAGTCTTTGTGATGTTCTACCTATGGATGCATGTCACCTTCTGCTTGGGAGACCATGGGAGTTTGATAGGGATGCCATACACCATGGGAGAGACAACACTTACACCTTCAAGTATGGGAAGAAGAAGATCACCCTAGCACCTTTACCCCCTGCTTTAAAGATCAACCCAAACCCCATGAGTGAGGCTTCCAAAGAAGTCATGTTGATAAGTGAATCAGAAATAGCACAAGAGCTAAGTGAGCTACAACCTGTATACATATTGCTAGTCACGGAGACTGGGATGAGTATCATTGATATCCCTGAAGAGGTCAAATCTATCCTAGAAAGTTATGGTGATGTCTTCCCTACTGAGCTTCCTAGTGGACTGCCACCACTTAGAGGGATAGAGCACCACATTGACCTAGTGCCTGTAGCTATCTTACCCAACAAGCCAGCCTACAGGAGTGACCCTAAGGCTACACAAGAGCTCCAACTTCAAGTAGGTGAACTACTCAACAAGGGCTATGTCAGAGAGTCCCTCAGTCCTTGTGCTGTACCAGCCTTGCTTGTGCCAAAGAAGGATTGGACTTGGCGTATGTGTATTGATAGTAGGGCCATCAACAACATTACCATCAAGTATAGGTTTCCCATACCTAGACTTAATGATATTCTGGATGAGCTAAGTGGGGCTCAAGTGTTCACTACGATTGATCTGAGGCAGGGCTACCACCAAGTGAGGATAAGAGCAGGGGATGAATGGAAGACAGCTTTCAAGACTAAACATGGGCTCTATGAATGGCTGGTGATGCCTTTTGGGTTGTCTAATACCTCTAGCACCTTCATGAGGTTGATGACAGAAGTCCTAAGGCCTTACTTAGGCAAGTGTGTAGTGGTTTACTTTGATGATATTCTTATTTACAGTTCAACTAAGGGAGAACATTTGCAACATCTGAAGTTGTTGTTTGAGGTCCTAAGAGAAAACCAGTTGTATGGCAAGCTAGAGAAGTGCACCTTCATGCAGCCTGAGGTTTACTTCCTTGGGTTCATCATCTCTAAGAAAGGGGTAGCAGTTGATCCTGAGAAAGTGCAAGCAATCAAGGAATGGCCCATTCCCCAAACTGTTACTGATGTAAGAAGTTTCCATGGGTTGGCATCTTTCTATAGGAGGTTCATACAAGGGTTTAGTTTAATCATGGCCCCTATTACTGAGTGCATGAAGAAGGGAGAGTTCAAGTGGAATGAGAAGGCTGAAAGGTCCATCAATCTGATCAAAGAGCTATTGTGCAAGTCTCCAATCTTGGTTCTACCAGACTTTAACAAACTCTTTGAGGTAGAGTGTGATGCCAGTGGTCTTGGCATAGGAGCTGTGCTTACTCAAGAAAAGAAACCTGTGGCATACTTTAGTGAGAAGCTAAATGGGGCCAAGCTTAACTATTCCACATATGACAAGGGATTCTATGCCATTGTGAGGGCATTGAATCATTGGGGACACTACTTGAAGCCTAAGCCTTTTGTGCTTCATTCTGATCATGAGGCTCTCAAATACATCAATGGACAACACAAACTCAACCCCAGACATGCCAAATGGGTAGAGTTCTTGCAATCCTTCTCATCCTCCAGCAAGTACATAGAAGGTAAGAACAATGTTGTAGCTGATGCATTGTCTAGAAGGTCTGTAATGTTGACCTTCATGGAGCAAAGGGTGTTGGGGTTTGAATTTATGAAAGAGCTCTATCAAGAGGCCCCAGACTTCAAGCATGAATGGGAGGTACACCAAGAAGGGCAAGTCAAGAAAGGGAGCAAGTACACAGCTCAAGAAGGATACTTATTCTATGGAAACAAACTATGTGTGCCTAAGGGACCTTATAGGGGACTACTGGTCAAAGAGGTTCACTCCAATGGCCTTGCTGGTCACTTTGGGGTACAGAAAACCTATGACATCTTACAAGATCAGTTCTATTGGCCTAAGATGCTCAGTGATGTGCAAGATGCCCTCAAAAGATGCAGATCTTGTCCACTAGCCAAGGCACACTTTCAAGCAGGCCCTTACACACCACTTCCAGTACCCAACAAGCCATGGGAAGACCTCAGTATGGACTTTATTGTAGCCTTACCTAGAACTCAAAGGGGAAAGGATTCAATCATGGTGGTTGTAGATAGGTTCAGCAAGATGGCACATTTCATTGCTTGTAAGAAGACTGAGGATGCCTTGGGGGTAGCTGAACTATACTTTAGGGAGGTTGTCAAGTTACATGGGGTCCCTAGAAGCATTGTCTCAGATAGAGACACAAAGTTCATGAGCCATTTCTGGAGAACCTTGTGGAAGCTGTTGAAGACCAGGTTATTGTGTAGTACTTCTCACCATCCCCAAACTGATGGGCAGACAGAAGTCACTAACAGAACACTAGGGAAGATCTTAAGGAGCATTGTTTCTAAGTCATTAAAAGATTGGGACCTCAAGCTAGCACAAGCTGAATTTGCCTTCAACAGAGCTCCCTCCAGCAGCACAGGTAAAAGTCCTTTTGAAACAGTTTATGGCACTAATCCTCTCATGCCTACAGACCTAGCACCAGTCAAAGGAAACAAGGCAAGCTATGATGCAAAGAAAAGAGTTGAGCAAATGATACAGATTCATGAGCAAGTCAAGAAGCAGATTGAAAGGTCCAATGAGTTGTACAAGGCCAGGTCCAAGGGGCCTAAGAAAGCAAGGGAATTCAAAGCAGGAGATCTTGTATGGTTGCATTTAAGAAAAGAGAGATTTCCAGACAAGAGGAGAAACAAGCTCATGCCAAGGGCTGATGGACCATTTGAGATATTGGAGAAGATAGGCACCAATGCTTACAAGGTGGATCTACCAGGAAGCTATGGTGTACATGGTACTTTCAATGTTGGAGACCTGAGTCCTTACCATGGTGAATCAGATGATGAAGGTGAGGAAGATTTGAGGGCAAATCCTTTTCAAGAAAAGGAGGTTGCAACGGGAGTATGTGACCAAGCCAAGACACGAGCCATGACACGAGCTCAAGACAAGACACAAACTCAAGACAAGACTCAACATCAAAACAACAACCTACATTCAGACAACACCATGACCAGCTATGACAATGTTCTATTCAGTCCAAGCCACAACCACTTCAAGCCTGCTAAGACAACACCACCACAACCAGAACAAAGCCTAGCCATCCACTTCCCAAGACTAGGCCACAACAAAGCTCAGCCAACAGCCCAACAAACCCAACACAACAAAAACAGCCCCCAGCCAAAAACAGCCTATCACAGCCTTTCTAAACAAGGTCCATGGGGCCCCACACAATCAAACGAGCCTAACCAACCCTCAAACCTATGTCTTGGGAAGGTCCTCTACAACTTTCCCCAGGACTTCCCTCCCCAGAAACAAACACACAAAGAGTTAGCTTAGGGACAACTTCAGACTGTCCAGATTTCAGCCTTTTTGCAGTAGTTAACATGTCACTATCAAACTTTCCTTTTATGATCAAACAAACTCGAGGGCCTTTTAGAAGGACCTTTGGCATCCATCCCACTTCATTTGAGCTCAAGAATCAAGCTCAGAAGTCCACCCCTCCACCAGTTTCAACCCCAACAAACCCATTAAGGCAGATTGTCCCATTAGAATTACTTTTCTGCTTTATCTACTTTATGTCAGTTTTCCTGCAAGTTTGTAGCTGTTATTTTGTTTCATGTTGTAAGCCTTTGTGGCCCTAGATATCTCCTAACGTCTGAGTTGTATCCTTGTTGCCTATATAAGGCCTTTACCTAATGAAATGCAAATCAGATTTGAAGTAAAACATAAAACTGAAACCTTGTTTCTGTTGCATCTCTTGGCTGTGTGCTTGAGACAACTTCCTTTGCTTTGTTCTTGGAAGTGAGCTTGGGTCCTTAGCTGTGTGCTGGGATCAAGGTTCAACCCTCAACCATTGGCTTTGTGCTTTGGTTAAGGTCCTATCCTTGTTCTTTAACAATCAATTCAAACAGAAACAGAGTACTTGCAAGTGTCTTAATCTTAGCTCAATTTGTCATTGTTTAGTTGTCTTTTCTGAATAGTTTCAGTGCATCCAGGGGAAGAAATCTCATCATAGCCGCTTGCATGGCAGCCATTTGCGCGGCTTGGTGATCCATTTGTTGTTGATTGGCCCGTACTTGTGCTTCAAGGGCAAGTCCGGCGGTTCTCTCATGTTCTCGTTCATTCGCAAGTGCATTCAATTGTTCCTTCATTTGAGTATTCTGAGTTGCGAATTGGGTGTAATCTGTAGGATTGTAGGAGAAAGAAGCGCGTGCACTTTTGTTGCATGGTGGATCATACCACACTTGTTTCCCCTTGTCTCCTACCCCGAAGAGCCTTAACTTCTTATCGAATCCGTCAACCGCTTTATAGTATGCACGGAATTCGTCTGGGGTCTCGCCAGTTGGCGTTTGCTGACACATGTAATGACTAGCTACTAACAACAACAAAAAAATCAAATGATTAAGACGCAGGGCGAAATTATATTAACAACAACCAAAATTTCATTATCAAAAACAATAATGGCTACTATCCTACGTCAATTAAAGACAAACAAATAATTAAGACGGAAGGCGAAATTAAATTAACAACAAAAATTTCATAATCAAAAACAATAATGGCTACTATCCTACGTCAATTAAAGACAAACAAGTGATTAAGACGGAGGGCGAAATTAAATTAAGAACAAAAATTTCATTAACAAAAAAAGTAATGGCTACTATCCTACGTCAATTAAAGACAAACAAATGATTAAGACGGAGGGCGAAATTAAAATAAAGACAAATATAATACCTAAGGATGAAAATAAACAAAGAAAGCGGCGACAAGTAGCGGCGGTCGACGGTCGGAGGTAGCTAGTGGTGGTCGTCGGATCTACAACAAACAACTAATAAAGAACATATAAAGTAACAAAATGAGAAAAGAAAGAGAATGAAATAGTTAATTAAACTTACCAAGGATGTGGTGGTCGGAAAGTAGTCGCCGGAGGAAGTTAGTCGGTGGTAGTGATGGAGCCGGTGGTCGGAAAGTGGATTAAATTGATTTGGGGGTTAGGTTTTGGGGAAAATGAAGAAGAAAGAAATGACGGGCTGATTGTTCGATTTCAGCATAAAAAGAAACTTTCTGACGGAAATTCCGTCAGGAATCCGTCGGTTTAGCGAGAATTCGAGAACTTTTCTGACGGAATTTCCGTCAGAACCTATGTTTGACTGGGCTGTATTTGACTGCATTATTAGTTGCTTCTGAAGGAAATTCCGTCAGTATAATGGACAATTACCGACGGATGTTCCGTCAGTATTAGAAATTCCTGACGGAAAATCCGTCAGTACCCGTAAGTGAATTTTGCCGCCCTTGACTTAGTCAACGCGCCATTTTTCACTGACGGTTACTGACGGATAATCCGTCAGTTTTAATTTTCTGTCAGTATTCCGTCAGTAGTCCGTCAGTCATAAAAAATCACTGACGGAATTTTTTTTCCGTCAGAAAAACCGTCAGTTTCCTGTGTTTTCGTTGTAGTGTCCACAACGGAGAAGGAATTCCTTGGTGTGATTTATGCTCTAGAAAAATTCCGATCTTATCTCTTGGGCACAAAGGTGATCATCTACACCGATCATGCCGCCATTAGATACCTTGTGGCAAAGAAGGATGCAAATCCAAGGTTGTTGAGATGGATTCTTCTCCTAAGTGAATTTGATGTGGAAATAAAAGACAAGAAAGGAGTGAAGAATGTGGTGGCGGATCATTTGAGCCAGCTAAACCATGAAGGAAGACCGTCATGCCCTCTTGAGGAGGTTGAAGGAGGTCTCCCTCATGAATCACTTTATGCTATACAAGTGGAAGAGCCATGGTATGCTACCATGGTCAACTATTTGGTGACAAAGCGGCTTCCAAGCCATTTCTCTTCTCATCAAAAGAGCAAAGTGCTATGTTTTATGTCGTGTCTAGTAGTAATTTTTAGAGTCTTTCGTTTTACTTTTTACGGGTCATTAGCTATGTTTTATGTTAATTTTAGTTTTTGTAATAATGTTAGTATTTAGTATTTTAAGTCCATTTTGAGAGTCAAATCCCGAAAGTCAATGAAAGTCAAACCCGAAAACCCGAGACCCAAAAACCTGGAAATTGGAGTGGGCTAGCAATGAATCACCAAGGTATGAAGACCAAGCCCAATGGGTCAATGGAAGTCAAGGCGGGGCCAAAAGAGTATGGGTCAACGAAAGTCAAGAAGGAAGCAACGGTAAAATCGGGCAGCGCTCGACGCAGCCTGCGTCGTAGGACGCAGCCTGCGTCAGCACGACGCAGCCTGCGTCGTAGGACGCAGCCTGCGTCATTTCTCGGCACGGGTTTTTCTCATTTTCTCGTCTTGTCTTTTGGAAGCCCACCTTTCAAGGCCCCTAGGTTTGCGGACCAAGGGTATAAAAGAAGAAATCTGAAGAGAGAGAGGGGAATCAAGCATTCAACATTCAACAATATATTTTCCTTAGGTTTCTCTACTTTTGTTCTTAAACTTTGGCTCTTGTAATGGGTTTTTACTTAGAAATTTGTTGTAATATGAAGACTATGGGTAGCTAATTTTCTTTTGCTTAGTGTAATTTGAACAAGTTCTTCCCTTTTAGCATTGTAAGACCTTTTTAATCCTTCCTTCTCTATTTAATTCCATTTTCCTATGTTTGAATTTCATTGTTAAATGAATGGTTGTTGAGACTAACCATCTTAGTAATTGTTTGTTTGATTAAATTGCTTTGTCTTGATGAATTTGGTTGATTTGTCTTGGTATTTGTTGAAGCAACTTTGAAAGATTGTAACTTTAGTTTAAAAGTTGGAATCTTTTGAGTGGAATTTGGGTTATTGTGTATTTAGGACATGGTTTAATGTTTTATTACATGATTCTAGCATATTTCTATGGTTTTGTGCTTAAAGCTTGCATCTTTATTTATGCTTATGTTTTAATAAGTATGGGTTTAGTTGTATTGAGTCATTTATGGATGGTTTAATTCATTGGTGGCTAGTTTTAGAAGTTTGTAATAGATAATTAGAGAAAGGAAGGAAAGAAGGGTCATTACTTTGTTAATTGTGGGGGAACTTGGGATAATTGCACTAAGTTATTTCTCCATATTTGAATCTTTGAGTATTTAGTTGTTGTTAGTAATTTTTAGACTTGATAATCATTTCTCATGAAAAACTTTCTCCTTATTTGTTATCTACATGTTTTCCATTGTGAATATCATAGTTTGTAATTAATCTAAGTCTTTGTTTTGATTAGTATCTTAATTAGTAATTAGTGTCTCAATTTGTGATTAGAGTCATTAATTTTGTCAATTGATGATTTGCAAGAGTCTAGATTAGATTATTTTAGCTAATACCGCTTTCCCTTGGGTTCGATCCTTTTCTTACCCTTACTACCCTTTTATTTAGGTTGGTTTGAGTCTAGATTTGGTTTTATAAATTGTTATTTGATTTAGCTAATTTGTGGAATTAACGACACCGTATTTTAGCCTATCATTAACCGTAGCAGAAGTTGAAGGAACCTCTTCCTCCATTGGTTGCTCGGTTGTTGGTACTTGAATCTCCGACAGATCGAAGGTTCTATTACTTGTCTTATTCTTGAGAAACACTTTCTCTAAGAACTTCGCACTAGCCGCAACAAAAACTCGTTGTTCAGTAGGCGAATAGAAGTAATGACCAAACATTCTTTTGGATAACCAATAAAGTATGTCTTGACCGATCGCGGGCCGAGATTATCCTCGTGTCTCCACTTGACATAAGCCTCGCAGTCCCAAACCCGAATAAAGGACAAGTTAGGGACCGTTCCCTTCCATAACTCATATGGAGTCTTGTCTACAGCTTTAGAAGGACTTCGGTTAAGTATAAGAGCAGCTGACAAAAGAGCATAACCCCATAATGAATCAGGTACTACCGTGTGACTCATCATGGATCGAACCATATCAAGTAATGTTCGATTTCTCCGTTCGGACACACCATTTAATTGAGGTGTTCCAGGTGGAGTTAACTGTAATACTACACCACAGTTTTTAAGGTGTTGATCAAACTCATTTGAAAGATATTCGCCACCACGATCTGAACGAAGTGCTTTAATCTTTCTTCCCAGTTGGTTTTCAACCTTATTCTGGTATTCCTTGAACTTTTCAAAGGACTCACTTTTATGCTTCATTAAGTAGACATATCCGTATCTACTCAAATCATCCGTGAAAGTGATAAAATATCTATAGCCGTCTCTTGCGTTTATTGACATAGGTCCACATACATCAGTATGTATGAGTCCTAATAGGTCACTAGCGCGCATTCCAACACCTTTGAAGGAAATTCGAGTCATTTTACCGATAAGACATGATTCACACGTGCCAAATGATTCGTAATCAAATGGGGAGATAGTCCCATTGTCAATGAGCTTCTTTACACGTTTCTCATTTATGTGTCCCATACGGCAGTGCCATAGATAAGTTTGATCTTTGTCACCAACCTTTAATTTCTTATTATTCACATGCAATATTTCTGTGGTTTGATCTAAGATATAAATTCCATTCATGGAAACTGCTTTGCCATAAATCATTTCATTAAAAGAGAAAATACAGCTATTTTCCTTTATTGAAAATGAAAAACCGTCTTTATCTAGTACGGAAACAGAAATTATGTTCTTAGATAAACTGGGTACATAGCAACAGTTATATAAATATAACTCAAAACCACTCTGGAGTTGGATTACATATGTTCCCACTGAAACTGCAGCAACTCTTGCTCCATTCCCCACTCGCAGGTCCACATCACCCTTTGCGAGAGGTGTGATGTTTCTTAGGCCCTGCAAATGATTACACAGATGAAAACCACAACCTGTATCAAGTACCCAAGTTCCGAAACTTGCATGGTTAATCTCAATCATATGAATAAAAGATGACATACCAACAGGAGTGACGCGGCCTGCTTTTATGTCCTCACGGTACACGGGACAGTTCCTCCTCCAATGCCCAGTCTTGTGGCAATGGTGGCACTCCATGTTACTGTCCTTGCTCTTTGCCTTGCCTTGTGAGCCACTGGTCTCACCAGGCCCACTCTTGCCGTTTCCTGACTTTTTAAACTTTGGCTTTCCTAAAGCTAGGTCGCCACGAGCCTTGCCCTTACCTTTGCCCTTGTTGGAAATCATGAGAACATCTTGCTTCATGCTCCCACTCAATTTCATATCATTCTCGGTCTGTACGAGAAGTGAGTGTAGCTGATGAAGACTTTTCTTCATATCATTCATATAGTAATTTGCCCTGAAAAGGGCAAACCCATCATGAAGTGAATGAAGCACACGGTCAATGACTATGCTCTCACTGATTTTGCAATCAAGTGCCTCCAGTTCTCGACATTCTCAATCATATCAAGAATGTGTGGGCTAACCGGTTGGCCATTCTGGAGTTTCGCCTCAAAGAAGCGACAGGTATGCTCATAAGTAACGATCCTCGGTGCTTTTGAGAATTCGTTAGTGAGCGTGGTGAAAATCTTGTTTGCACCTTGGGCAATGAAGCGTCTTTGCAAATTGCTTTCCATTGCAAGATGAGTACGTTCTTTATCGCACCCGCTTCCATAACAAAGTCACTATATTCAAGTGTCTCGTTAGCTCTCGCATTGGGGCCTGGGTTTGGCAGTATTGGCTCAGTCAAGTACTTGATCTTACCGTCAGCAATGGCAGCATTCCGTAATGCCGCCTCCCAGTCCGCAAAGTTGGACCCGTCATTCTTCAGTCGAGTGGACTGATTCATGTTGTCCATAAAAGCTTTAAGCCAGGATTCGCGCGCGAGCGTGGCACTTGGCATAGGGATATCAGTATTTCCAGCCATTTGTTATATGCAGTATTATCAATATGAACGAGTTCTACACTGAAAAAGAAGAAAAAACATAATAAGCATACTCATCGATTTGAATTTAAGTCTAGTGCAAAATTTGTTTTAATGCAAAGACTCGAGCATTTATACAATTGACCTCCCTCAAGAATTATATAAATGATCCCAAGACTCAATTATCTGTAAATTGATAAGCCAACCTCTTGGCTAATTCTACCTTTAGAATTCTTGGTCGATAAATTTCTGTAAATTCTATCTTTAGTCCATCATAATCACGAGAAACTCTTCGGACTATAATGTTGAGATAAAATAGGTCAACACACACTACTTACCCAACGTAGAAGGGGTCATATGGAGAGTAAGGTCCTATATGCCTACCGACGAAGAAGGGATTCATAGTAGTTTGGCCTATAAAGACTAGTCTCAATTTTAGGTTTAGAGGAAGATCCCATCAATTTTATTTTAATTCAATTTTAAGTGAACTAATATCTAGCATACGAGAATGAATAAACTAAAATGATGGCTTAAATTCGAGTGACATCTTTATGTCCATGATAACTAACATTCAAACTATATGAGTCAATTTTCATGCATTTTAGTAGTAGGTGGTTTGGTTTAGGCGGAATATGATGCACTAACTATCATGTGATGAAAAAGCAACAAGAACGGAAAAATACATAAAAATATTACAAAGTCCTAGTGTGGCCTATCTACCAAAATGAACAAAAATACAACTTTGGAATCCAACCCATTTGGACCCGAGAAGCTTGTCTTGATGTTCCATATTGGTCCATGTAGCGGGAGTGAGCAATCCGATCTCCATCTTTAGTCTTCTCAAAATACATTTAATAAATTACAAAATATAAACCTATTTACATTCTAATTTAAAAATAATAATTTAATGAAAAATAAAATGGAGATTCGAGATCTCAAAATTACATCAAAGATCATGTTTCCATCATTACGAAAACATGATCAACTAAGGCCACACTAGGTAATACAAATTACAACCGATTGCAAAATACGTAAATTAAACCATTCAACCATTCATTCAACAAAATAAAATGCATCAACTATAAATTAATCATCCAAGACATAATTCTTTAATTATGAAGAGTAATTTATCCAAACCACCTTATAAAATGGGATCAAAATTATGTGACAATTCCTTAATTAATCACAATAACCCCAACCAAACATAATCCAATTTTAGTTCATATTCTTTAACATGAATTAATACAACATTATTTTAAACCTGTTTAAAATAAGTGGGTATCAAATTATTGTGAACTTCTTCACAATAATAAACGAAACATTATCATTATAATGAATAACAAAAACTTTCGACCAAAAAAAAAACGAAACAGTTATTTATTTATTTTTTTATTTAAAATATACAATATAATTTGATGTTACTAATATTTTCAAGATCGGTACAAATTATCAACATCTAATCATTATTAAACATCGATACAAACTAGATGATTCAATTTAACAATTTAAAATGAATATCTAAATCAATGAATACCGAAAAATATATAGCGATGAACATTCAAATCGATTTCCATTTGCATTTTAATTTAATCCTTATTAAATCAAAACAACTACAAATTCATCATGTTATCGTCTTAACTATTTAAAACAACAATTATAATGAATCAAAATGGAAAAACAAGGCAAAAATGTTTTTTTTTATACGGATGAACAGTACAAACAAACAAATTTTTTTTTCTCTTCCGCAGCAGCAGCAAAACAACAACAAAAAAAACTTTTTTTTTCTTTTCTCTATACTCGGCCGAAATCAAAAACAAAAATAATTCTAATCTTATATTTCATCAATTATGAAAAACATATAAAATAAATTCGTAGCCCTTGGCTCTGATACCACTTGTTAGAAATATCGGTATATTTCGTCATTAATTTACGGATTATAACGAAACTATAGTATATGAATTACGAGTCATAAATAAATTGCATAATATAAAATTATAGGAATTTAGAATTAATCTTTGCTCCTAGCAAATTTGGCCTATGAACAATATCGAAATCGATATTCTCCTAATTGTTGCACCCAAGATGCTCCGAGATATGCCTTGCTTGTGCTAGAAGTTTTAGAGAAAAGTTACTGCTAATTTTTCTTTATGTGTGATGATGAATGATAGATAGAATTAGAGAGAAAAATCTGAAATTTTCTTGTTTCTTTTCTTCTATTTGGGCCGTGTGACTAGGGTAGTAGAAGGAGGAGTCTCTCCTCCTTTTACTCCTCTTGTCATTAGGGTTTTTGACCTATTTACCATAAGAGAATAATAGGAGAAATTTTCTCTTATTTTTATCTCTTATTAGCCGAACAATAAGAGAAGAAAAAGACTATTTTCTCCTTCCTTTTTCGGTTATATTAGTATGTAATATAATATATACGTCAACTATAAATATCCGTATATTTATAATTTGCTAATTAAATATAACATATTATGTTTAATTACGAATTAACATTTTAATTCGTTTAAGCTTACATTATATACATTGATTAAATATAACGGTTTATATTCAATTACGAATTACAATTAATTCGTCTCAGCTAATATTATTTAATCGTTATTAAATAATCGTATCATCATCACATTGACTAACCTTTTAGTCATATAAATCAACTAACCTTTTTGTCATATAATAAGGCATCAATATGATTATACTATTCATATAATCACATCTCTCAGACACATCCTTTAAGTGTGACTTTTAGGGACCAGTTGATCACCGCCAATAAAATGACAATAACGTCAAACAACTAGCAAGCCAACTGTTATCGATAAACGTTAATCAAATGATAAGAATACTAAGTATACCTTGTGAACCTGTAAGAGATTTATTCATGTTATCACACTAACTGTGGAGGGCACTAGCTCCAACAACGGTGACGGTCATGTTCGGTAGCCACCCATAGATATGGCCCAGCTGGTGGTCCGTGCTCTCAAGCCAATCTTTTCGCCCATGCCCGGCCTTGACAAACATTCTTGCCAGTTTGAATGCGGACACACGATGAGCATCCGTCATCCCAAACTCGAAAATGAGATCCCCTGTAAAGTACCTGCGATGAAAATTTGGCCACAACTTCTTGATTAAGTAGCCACTTCGAATAAGCGTATCACAGAGTTTCTTGTAGCTTTTACATACAATGTAGCCACCCTCAATATGAGCAGGCATTTGTGTCATGATGCAAGCATATGGTTTAGTAAAAGTTTCAGACATTTTGTATGGTTGATGTTAGTATTTTGGGGGAATGCAAAGATGTTATTGATTGGAGTTGAGAACTTTTGTATGTGGTTGATAGCCTTGTATTGAGGCTGTATTTATAAAGTGTTATTGATTGGAGTTATTGAGTCACATGCAGTTATTGATTCACATGCATGAATTGGTTCACATGCATGCATTGATTCACATGCATTTACATTTCCCAAAACGACTATACATTCACATGCAGTTATTGATTGAGTAAATGTGTGAATGTATATATGCAGTTACATTTCCTATGCAGTCAATGCACTTACTGTAATATGCAGTAACTAATTTCCACAACGGTTATAAACAAAGGTCCCGTTGTGGTTGTCTTTATTTGGATTTTCATATTGGCGCAAATAGGGTGAAAATATATAACAACGGCTATGTTGCACCGTTGTCATTACTCTATCACAACAGTTTTAGTCAGTAAAACCGTTGTGGAAAGTAATAACAACGGTTGTTTGAACGAATAAGCGTTGTTATTTCTCAATATTATTATTTTTAATTAAAAGATATTGCAATCCAAACCCGTGAATAAACAACAGCAGAACAACTGTAACAGCAGAAACAGCATTGATTAAAGCATCCATTGAACATCATCAATGGCAGCAGTTAACCTTCCTAACGATGAGACGACCCTTACAAAATTGATTGCAGATGAGGAGGAGGCTCTTGCCTTAGTTCCTGCTGATCATCACCCATTGATTAAAGGATCCATTGAACATCGAAGGGTTTATTGGATTAAGAGGCTTGAAGCAGTCCGACTTGTCAACCAAGCGTCGTCATCATCATCGTCCTCTGGATACCCACGTCGGCCTGATACTCGCAGGTTGGATGCCGCAAGAGATACGTTGAGCTGTACTCGTCCTACTTTATCTCCACATGCAAGACGTGTACTTGCATGCATTGAATCTGTTATTGCAAAATACGAGGTTAATGATCCGGAAGTCATCAGTATCATCAATATTGTTCCGGATTGTTGGTGGCAGTGTGAGAAAAGCTTTTTACTCTTAACCGGAATTGTTCCGGATTATTTAACATCTTTATTTATTTGATGTCTGATGAATGTAATGTACTTTAATATAAAATCTAGGTTATTCCTAATGAAATAAATGAGAAAGAATGTTGTTTAAAGTGTTTGAGTTGATATGATTAATTCCGTTGATGTTCAATATTTTGATGTTTGATCAATAGCGATAATCTACTATATATAAAAGGGTTTAGGGGTTTAGGGTTTAGGGTTTAGGGTTTAGGGTTTAGGGTTTAGGGTTTAGGGTTTAGGGTTTAGGGTTTAAGGTTTAGGGTTATTTTGAAGTAACGCACGTATACTAATAATATATATATATATATATTATTATACTTTGCATTACATTAGTTTGATCTAATTAATTAAAAGTGATCCGGCCCGAAAATGATACTTAATAATCACGCGGATAATAAATACAGATTTCTATCGAATTAAATTAAATAACCCGATACTAGCTAATTAATTTTGGGTTGGATCAGTTTCAGGTTAGTGATGCAAAAACGGCCCGACTCGATATATAACCTTATCCGCTTGACCTGGAAATGATCGACGACAATTAACATTCCCGAAACAGACACGAAAGCCGAAAGGACCCAGCCCTCGCTCGCTCCCTGACCCAAATTAACCCGGTAAAGTTTAATACCCTGCGAATCTAACCCGATCGGAATATGGCCTAGTAACCATTTATTTGTTGATAAAACGTAATAAGTATAATAAGTGATAAATAATGTGGGGTGTGATGATAAGTAATAATTAGTGATAAATGTGGGTAGTTTTGATGGCCGTCAATATATGAAAATAACCATTTGTTGATAAAACGCAAAAACCGTAAAGATAATGGAAAATAGCTGTGAATTATTGTAAGGGGCCGGTTTCTTCAATTTTATGTGGTTAGTTATTTGATTATAAAGATCGGACTAAATAGGTGGTAAGTTGTAAACTTTTGAACCCAATAATGTATTATAGGTGGTAAAAAGCAAAAAACCGTCCCTTTTGAGCATATATATATGCATCAATAACCGTCCCTTTTAGCATACTTGAACGAAGTCGATCGACCCCATTATTTAATTTGGGAAACATTGACGTGTATATATAATACTTGCATGCATTGATGAATCTGTTATTGCAAAATACGAGGTTAATGATCCGGAAGTCATCAGTATTATATATCATCAATATTATGATCATGTTCCGAAACCACCTGATCCGAAACCACCTGGTGACACGTAACCCCGACCCAAAAGCGATCGACCCGAAGTAGCTACTAGCTAGATAGTGGATTGCCCGATCCGTAACTGGCCACCCGATCAGTTTCAGGTTAGTGATGCGTGATTATAATAACCAGTACCTTAAAAAAAAATGACCCGATTCGAGAATCACTAGACTCGATATATATAACCACATCCGCTTGACCCGGAAATTATCGACGACCCACCCAATTATAAACATTCGCAAAACAGACACGAAAGCCGAAAGGACCCTCCCCGACCTAAACTAACCCGATAAAGTTAATAACAAACCCGCCGAATCTAACCCGATCGGAATTGATTCCCAAACCCGATCCGAGCTAATAATTAAACGTAACTTATGCATATAATATACAAATCTTTAAATAACATAACAATTATTATAAAATTAAATAAGTGAATTAAATTTAAAGCAAAGTTAAATAAATTAAACGTAATTAATGAATTTATTTTCGTGCCTCAAATTTTAATACCGCGCGCGCATATCTGAAAAATTTAAAAAAAAACACATAATCTATAAAAACGGTTCTTTATAATACCACCGTTGTTATTACTTTCAACAACGGGTCACCTAAAGAAACCGTTGTCATAGTGTTTATTAGATTTTTCCTTTTGGCGCATTTTGGTGAAAATATATAACAACGGGTGTCCTTTAACCGTTGTCATTACTGGATAACAACGGTGGTTTTTAGTATAACCGTTGTCAATAGTTTCTCTTAATAAAAAATAATTTACAATCTTATAGGGTAAATTAAACACACAAATAATTTACAATCACATTATCATCATCATCATCATCCTCGTTTACAACACAAATCTTTTTGTTTATTATCATCATCATCCTCCTCGTTCTCTTGATCATCATCCTGCTCGTTCTCTTTATCATCATCCTGTTTTCATTTTCATTATCAGGTAATATTTTTGTTTCGTCTTTAGTGTTTTAAGATTGAAGTTCATCTTTTTGTTTTCATTTTCTATTTATCGTTCTCTTTATCATCTAGTTTCATTCCTTTGTAAGTTTTTAGAGTTTTAGAATCTCTGCATGACTCTTTATTTGTTCAGTTACTATTTCATTCCTTTTAAGGTCTTAGGGTTTTAGAATCGCTGCATGCATGACTTTGTTCCGTTACTATTTCATTTCTTTTGAAGGTCTTAGGGTTTTAGGATTATCATGGGTGAAAAACGGAAAAGAGTAGAAAACAATGATAAGGGGGATAAGCCTGGTGAGATGGGTGCTTCGAAGTGCCCTGCAGCCCTTGCAGCTATAGCGGCAAAACAGCCGCTGCCTATAAAATTGAGTGTGAAAGGTGTTCCTACTGGTCCAAATGCTGGCCATTTATCCACTTGGATTGGAGTTACAACCAAACAGTTTGCGCCTATTGATTTAGATGATTTCAGGAATATAAATCCTGTATTGCAGAAGTTACTCTTGACCCGTATAAAGGTATGATAATTTCTTTAGCTAAACACCATTTTATTTTGCAGAAGTTACTATTACATAAGGCAGGAAGCCGTATAAAGGTTCGTATAAAGGTATGATATTAGACAGCCGCTTATTAGTATATATGATGATGATGCAGGAAGCTTTCGATATTCCCGACTGCCATGATAAGTATCTATTACATAAGGCAGCGGCAGTCTTAAGGCAGTGGAGGTGTGACCTTGCCAAATTACACTTGTATGTCGACAAGGAGACGGGGGAGATGCATAAGAGCCCACCGACAAAGTACCCCAACATCACTCAGCAACAATGGGATAATTATAAGGCGAAACGAGCTACTGAAAAGTTTCAGGTTAAGTATCCATGTCATATGTTTACATTTTTCTAAAACTCTACTTAAGGTTACATTTTTCTAAAAGTTTCAGGTTACATTTTTCTAAAACTCTACTTGTATCTATAATTTTCTAATTATCTCATCTACTTGCGATTTTATATGATTTGAAGACTGTTAGCGCCAGAAATCGTGCTAACATTTCACAGAAGCGGGGGGTAAATTATGGTTCTCGAGGCGGTTACATATTGATAGAAGAAAATCTCGTAAGTAGCATCTATATATTAGATTTTTTTAATCATACTTGGACTTGATATACATGTATACATATATTATTTTTGAGTTAATGTGTAGGTGTCAAAGAGAGTGACCGACTTGAATCGGCACGTAACTTATAAAGAAGGGAACACGCCTAAAGGATCCCGAACATGTAACGAATATGATCAGGAAGTCTTGGCCAACATAGTAAGTATTATTTTATCAAGACGGGTTTTTAATAACTTTATTATTTAATTCTTGTATGTCTGACTATCTATTTATTTTAGTAACAAAATTAAAATTAAGTTTATTTAATATATTATAGGAGAATGTTCTGAAGGAGGTTGAGGAAGGGAAATTCACTCCGAGTGGTCGTGACGACGTTCTTGCTAGAACGATCGGCCGACCCGAGCATCCAGGTCGATTGAGGGGCGTCCCATTACATGTCGGAGTCACGAAATATTATGGGACAACTAGCCCGAAAAAGAAGAAGAAAAATAAGGGGAAGGCTGACATGGTACCATTTTATATTGTCATTTAAAATTCACATGTTATTGTTTTAACAAAATGCTGATTCTACATTTTGGGCGTGCAGGTTCAGTTATTGGCCTCCGTGACACTAAAAATGAATTCTGGAGGGAAGCCTTTCGAAGAATAATTAAAGATGATAGGGGATGTCATTAAAAAGGGTGAGGTAGTGCAACAGATTGCTCAAGAGGCGGACACTACTACCTTGCCATTACATGAGGAGACGGCTGAGAAGACGGATGAGGTACCTAGTGCTGCTGAGGTTTTAATACCTCAAGTCGATAAGGTAAATATGACTTGTTTTTTTTTTTTTTTTTCTGCATTTGTTCTTTCCAGCAGCCATGCCTTTGGATGGTTAATTTTATTAGGTAAATGAGTCTGAAAAGGGGACGCAACTTGAGGAGACGGGTGAGGTACCTAATGCTGCTGAGGTTTTGATACCTCAAGCCGATAAGGTAAATATGACTTAACCATTTTGAACCTATGCATTTGTTCTTTCCAGCAGTCATGCCTTTGATTGGTTAATTAATTTTATAAGGTAAATGACTCTGAAAAGGGGACGCAACTTGAGGAGTCGGCTGAGAAGACGGATGACAATAATGAGGTATGTAGATCATTTATGATATCTATTATATTTTGGTATTTAGTTAATAATGTGTATTCTTCAGGCCATAAAAAAGAGGGTAGTTATTCTCACCGACCCTTCATCCAAGGATGTGTTTCGTGTTGCCCGGGGTTTCATATACATAATGCCCAAGAAATCAGCGGAAACAATTTTGGTTCATGGCGTACCACTCTTGCCGAATCATACAAAAGTGGAGATAGAGCAAGCCATGAAGGGCTGTTAAACCCGTAAATTGCCCGTCCCAGTCCGTGACGACCTTCAAATTCTGGCAGATGCGGCTCAGTGTTTTGTCCAATGGTCTAATAACCACATTTACATGGCTCGTGAGCGTAAAACTCAACAGAATGTAGCCGGGGTTAGAAAAATACATCTAATTTAACCAGCCTTTTGTCTTTGTTCATCACCTACATAATTAGTGAAATTTATATGTTATATTTTTGTTTTGTAGGTAACAAAAACCATGGATAAGTCTAACTCGATAGACAATCTTTCTACTACCTCGTCAAAACAACAACTTGATGAGGTATTTAATTAACTCTCTTTATATTTTAAGTTCTACTATTGCCTCATCATTGAAAGAGCAACTTAATTTAGTTAGCCACATGTAGGATGTTGTGACAGGTAGCACAAAAGGAAAACCGCATCATTTCCCCGAGCTGAAAGAGGTCAGGAGTCTATCCCGTACTAAGTATACTGGGAACGTTTTCATGGAAAAAGTACGAACGATGACAATGATGGACCTTTACAAGGAGGCTGGTGATCGCATAGCAAGCGAGCAATTAATAATTATTCCGCTCGAGGATGATATTGTAGGGGTAGAACGTCAAGCAATTCTGTCATGGGAAATTCTAGCCATTTGGGCTGGCCTTGACGAGATTGATGTCCAACACCTATATGTTTGGATGAAGTAAGTTTCTTAATAAATTAAATCATGCAATATTCTAATATTCTGACTAAGATATAGTGTTTTTAATATCGGAATTAAAACCGTCATGTAGGTACTTGAAATCGGTTGTGATCCCCGAGACCAAGAATCCACTTGATCTATACGGATTCCTGTGCCCAAATCTTTTATCTATGCATATCGGGATGATTTCGTATGAAGAACGTATAGATTATATTGCTGCGGAATTGGCGAAAAACAAAAAGCTCATTCTTGCCCCTTATAATGAAGTCGGGTAATATATAATTAATATTACGATTCCAAATACAATTGCATTTTTATATGTTTGGTTATGATGTTGTGCTTGTTAATAATGATGTGTCTCTCGATCTAGGAGACATTGGGTGCTAGCAGCGATCAATCCGACCAAGAAGAAAGTCTTTTGGTTGGACTCTTTGCATAAACAACCATCCGAGACCTTTAAGAAGTTGATTATTAAGTAAGTTTATAATACTAATTTGGCATATAATATTAAGTTTCAATTATTATTATTAAGTAAGTTTATGTGACTTTCTGCCTCTTTCCTTTTTTAAAGGGCCTTTGAGAAGAAAAGAGCAAACGACGATCAACCCACGGAAGATTCTGATGATGGCCCTACTTTTACTACGATAACAGGGGTACGTGCGCAAATACAATACCTTAATAATTAAGTGCATTAAACTAATTACGCATATACATACATCTGTCTTTTTTAATTACGCATTAAACTAATTGGTAATTGCCTTCTCGTCTCTTCATTTTTTATGTAATAATAGGTCCCTAAACAGCCGGATAGCATACAATGTGGATACTATGTAACACCCGGAAATGTACCCTATTTTTCTAGTAGAAATATTTTACGAAATCTTTTCAGCAAATTTAAGTTTTAATTTATAATTTTATGTTTTGAGTCGAATTTAGAATTTCCGAGTTCGTATTTGGAATTTCTGTGAGATTCCATGAAAATCCCGTCTTAAGGCGAGTTTGACTTTTCTTGACTTTTGAGTCGAGTTTGACTTTTCTTGACTTTTGAGTCGAGTTTGACTTTTCTTGACTTTTGAGTCGAGTTTGACTTTTCTTGAATTTTAAGTCGTCTTTGAATTTTCTTGACTTTTAAGCCGCCTTTGACTTTTGTTGACTTTCCGACTCACCCTTTACTTATACTCATACTCCTTAACCTATTTTCATTCAACACCAACACCAAAAACCTTCTCTTCCTCCTTAAGCAAACAAAATCATGGTTTCCCTCTTTGATTTCGATCTTAGATTTCGCCTAGCTCATTCGTTCTTTGACGGAATTCACGTAAGTTCGTCTTATTCTTCCCCTCTTAGCTTCCTCTATCCGTATTCATATTAAAAGTCGTCTTTCTCGCTTTTCAATCTTTCCGTCTTTCTCAAGATGAATTTTATTCATCTTTTATTACCTATTTGTATGGGGAGACCACTAGGAAGGCTTAGTAATCGATTAAAGACGCGTAAAGGTAACGGTGAAGGGTTACTCGGTATCATTTACGTGTTTTGCATGCTTTATATGTTAGAGATCGTATTTAGAATACGATTAGAAGCTTAGGAATCATGTTATGATTTATGATTTTTGTTATTTGATGATTGTTGATGATGAATATTGATTGTTGATAATTATTAGAAGTGAATTAGGAGATTTGAAAATGATAGGATTGGTGTTTGTTGTTCTCGGGTGGAATGGGGTTCCTGGCCGAAGGACCGGCAGCCGGTTCAGTGCCCGGCTGGGAATTTCCTGCACCGACCCTTTTTCGTAGAATGATCATATCTCCTTCGTTACTTGCTTTTTTTGGGCTTGTGACCACTCGTTGGAACCGTAAGAGGATAAGCTATCACCTCGACTTGGAATTTCTGCATTTCCATATCTAGAACTCTAGTTATGACCATTTGAAGTAGACCCTTGTTTTGATAGTTTCCAAACTTGTGATTTTTGTGTTTGTTAGTGTTGTGCTCTGAGCCGGGTTACCGGCCGCCTCCCTCTTGACCGGCCTGGAACACACTACCTTGTTTTCTATGATTTTTGGTTTTTGCCTTGTGCTCTGAGCCGGCCCACCGGCCGCCGGTCCAGTGACCGGCCTAGAACACGGCTGTGTTCTTTTCTTTTAAATTCTAAAACTCGTGATTTATAATATTTCGCATGATCGGTTTATCGTATAATTTTACGTAATGTCTTATAATATCCATGTTTTGGATATATGATATTTCATTCGCTTGTATCACATGTTTTGTGACGGTTTTTGCTATGTCCCACTTTGAGTCGGTTTTTACAAATGATACGGTTTGAGCACTATTTTTGTCTTGTGCTTTGTACTCTCATTCCCTTGGCTAACTTCCCGTTCGTAAGGCTGGAATGTCGGAACGGAGAGGTATCCTACGGCTTAATTGCATGTGTAGTGGGCATACGACGACGTTGTTGGGAGTTGAACGCTATGCGTTGATCGACCCGGCCGTCAAATGTTGTGTACTTGCGAGGTGGTGTTATTTGCATGTAGCGTACCGCTTGTTATGAGGCTTGAGCTCTTTTCCGCCTCTTTCGTGAATTGATCTACCGAATTTTGGGTACTCGGCATATATATTGTAAGACCGAGTCTTGGATGCGAAACGTTTATCGCATGTCGAATCGGAAAATGGTATATTCCGAGATTCTGGCCAGATTTAGACTAGGACCGGATATTTATTATCGTCGTGCTACCAGGAGGAAATTAGTCTACATATACGAAATGTAGCATCGTGTATGAGTTCAGGGAAATGTTATCCCGTGGATGCCTGTTAATCATACTTGCCATGTACACGATGCTAGTGCGTTTCATTTACCGTGAGAGAGTCGTCTTGTGTCGTTCTTGAATGCGTGATTTCATGATATTGTTCATGGTCATTGCATGATTGGACACCGTCATTGTCTTGGTTCGTGAATGGATGATAATATGTGGATTTACTGTGGTCATCGCATGACTTGATTGGTTTGTCTGTTGAGTCTCAATCTTATCAATCTTATACCGCTAACGGTGAGATGCAAGCCCTAGTGAGCGTATACGATTGCCTAAGAGTGTCTTTCCCGAGTCTTTGATTAACATGATGGTTCGGATTTGATTTCCATATGAGCTTATCATTATATCTCTTATTGCCTATCTATTCTTATTGTATCTCACATGTATATATATATATATGCATGCTTTACTTTTGTATTTCCTTATATGTACGTTTAATGTGATATGGCTGGGAGAACCCGGAGTTACTCCCCACTGATTGTGGCTTTCATGTTTTTCATGAATGAACAGGTTGCTTGCATGGATGGCTTTTTGCTTGACTATTTTGGGTTCGGGTGTGAGCTAGCGGGCGTTGTCCCTGGATTAAAACACCTCTACGTTGTTTAGCTAGTTGCTAATTACTTTGTCTTTTGTTAACACTTTGAGAGACTACGTCTCTTGTGGTATTTTTATTTAGTTTGTAATATTTTGACACTCCTCGTTTTATTTAACTTGCATGTATAAAAGGTTTTTAAAAACTACCTATTTCCGCTATATAATTCACATGCTTGTATGTTTTATATTTCCGCATTCGCGAGGGTTGTCACATGGAAGTCAAGTCATAAGCAAGGGGAGATGAAACGAGAGTCAAAGCTTCTAGAATGCAACTTACCCGATCGGGTAAGTGTGTAACCGATCGGGTATCCCTGCTGCTTCGAGCAAATTGCTTCAACTTCCTCCTTTTGTCCTATATGTTCAATGCTCAACCCCTTCCCTACGAAACCCTAATGCTATATAAAGGATGCTCCAGCCACTCTTCTCAACACATCTAACATATCCTCTTTACAATAATCTCTTCTCTTCTTACATTTCTCTTTAGATTAGGAGGAGGGAGAACTAGCCTCCCTTCTCTCATTTTCTTCTTCTTTTTCATCTTTAGTTCTTAGTTTATTTATGTCTTTTCTACATCAAAACCTTAGCTTAGATTAATAAGAATTTCAATCTTTGTAATCTACTTTGTTGGGTTCAAGTGTTGTAATTCAAGGAACGATTATTCTATGCAAGGGGTTTCTATTATTGTAATCACTTTCGTTGTTGATCGTCGCCTAGGTATTTCTATTTTATCTCTTGTTTAATGTCTTTATGTTTTCTATTTGATTGTTATTTTCTATCTATGTTATCTTAGATTCATTTAGTATCGTTATAATTGTCATTTCGTTTCATTAGATTGTCACTTTAGCGTCGTTATTATCGCCATATAAAGAGTCTTAAAACATGTCTATCCTAGTTTTCATTGTTGATATCATCTAAGATTCAAACAACATCATGATTGAGTAGTCACCTTTCTAGGGTGTAGGGTAGCCATGTTAGATTGATTAAAAGATGATAATTGGATAAAAGAAATTTTGCTTTTAAAACATTGTGTCTATGCATGTTTGGACTATAACGATAGTTGACGATTTCTGATCAAAATCATTGACTAGAATGAAATTCTTTTCCAAGGTAGAGATACGTGAATTGAATAGACAAAGCATGACATGGTGGATTGAGACCTAGTAAATTGCCTAAAAGCCTGCTAGCCCATTTGATCTATGATTGTAATGAACACATCATTCTTACGAACTCACAATGAATTATTTGCATGTTCCAAATCCAAATTCATCAATATATTAATCTACATGTGTGAACCTACTTCCCTAGATTCTTTCTATCATTGTTAATTCATTATTTGCTTCATTGTTTTCATTTGATCTGCTTTTATTTTGTTTTTATGCTTTTGATTAGTTTAGAATTCAAAATCCCAAAACCCAGATACTCGTTAGATGAAACCCAATTGCCAGACATTTCACATTCTATAGGAAACACCATCTCCCTGAGGATCGACCCCTACTTCCCTAATTACATTAATTTGTTATTAGCCTAGTCTGGGTAATTTATCTTTGTATCGGGCTTGCGCCAGGTCCGATCAGCTATAAATTCAAACTTAGCTAACAAGAGAACAACCCGTTACATAAAAACTATTCAACTAATTGGCCCTAATATCTCACTTATGCTACTTGATTACAACTAACATATCTATTAAGCTCCAAAATGGCGAATGATAATTTAAGACGGATAATACCTAATAGCTCTGGCTGCAAATGATAATTTGCCATTCCTCCACTTGTCACTAATAACTCGAAATGACTCTGGCTTGATTATAACTAATAATATTATAAGTAATTTTAAATGGATAATATGGTATTATTTTCACTCATGTACCATGTATTAAATATAGAATATTTCTCCGTATTTTCTATATTCGTTTAATTGTAATACTAAAATTGTGTTATATTCATCAAAATATATTGATCTTTAATCGACTTTTTAATTTATTTTTCAATTAAATTAAATTCATTTTACGTAGTAAAAATACTCCATCCGTTCCAATCATTTAAATGTCTATGATTAAAATACCCCTAACCGGAAAAAAAAAAAAAAAAAAACAAACAAATGATTGAGTCAAGTTAGTACATTATAGAACAACAAATGGCCTCCTTTCAGACAGACCATTTCGCTTGAAATAATAAAACGAGGTTCTGATACTATTTTAAAGCAAAATGTGACTGCTTTTGAAAAATTACTTACCAAAAGCGGTAACACTAACTGGACTATTTTACATTTGATCATATAGAATTGACCATCTAAAATTAAAATTTGCGATATAGCGAAAGGAAACCCGTGCATTCTTTGCACGGGTTTACGAAAAAGTTACGGTTACACTTAGTGTATAGAATCTTCTATATACTACCATTAACGTAATGACACGTGTCAATATGAGATATATGAGATAATGTTTTTTTTTACATTGATTTTGCTATAGGGTTATTTAATGACAATACTCCAAACTATTGGGGTGCTTCCCAAAATACTATAAACTATAATTTAACTACCCATATATCCAACTATTATACCCTTTCGCTTTTAATAGAATTGGCCCTTTATTAACCTGTTGTAACAGGTAAAAAGATCACAGCTTTCTCATTATAGATTATCTTCATCTTCTTCCTCTTGCCTACACTAAAAAACCTAGGAAAGCCTAGAAACAACTCACTTCAAATTACCAATTAGCAAAAAAATTAATCCAAAACTATCAATAACCGTAATCAATCTAATTGAATCATAGTCCTAACCCTAAACTCCTTGATTGTTGCCTCCTTCCTCTCGCCTTATCATCGTCATCAACAACAACAACAATCTGACAAAGAACAGCTTCAACGCCACCATCACTCACCCAATTAAAGAAGCAAAATTAAAAAAAAACAGCAACAAATTTGTTGGACCAATTTCATAGTTTTGATAATGACATGTGTTTACGTGATAATATGTTTTACTCGATATATCGTATGCGTGTAATTGTGTGCTTTAGTCTTATTATATCTAGCAACAATTATGAGAACAAAGAGCAAAGTTATGAGAACTTCAGGCATAACTTTGACAAAGTATGTGAGACAAAGTTATAACAACTTCAGGAATAACTTTGGAAGTGAACATGAAAGTTATAGCTACCCAGGCATAACTTTAAAGAAAATCGCTTCAAGCAAGATCTACCTCAAGCAACACAAGACTCAAGATGGAGAGTCTTTGTGATCAAGATGAAGAGATGATCCGTATACTGAAGATCTTTGTGAAGATTAGATAGTATAGGTCGTCATTCGGTAACTATTCCATTCGAGAGTTTTTATGTTCAAAGTTATAGCTTTAGCCTATGACTTTGAATGATAAATATTGATGCATGATTTTGGAAATAAAATGTTTTGAAATGTTTTCAAAAGTGAAAGAGTATTTTTATATTTATCAAAAGTTTTATTAGAGAATATATTTATGAGAGTCTATTGGTTAGTAATACAACTTATGGGTTGTCATGCTACCTAGGGTTTCTAATATATTCTATCTCAATTTGTTGTTAACCTAATTAGCCCACCTAGTGTTTGAGCCATCTAGGGTTTCGTGAAACCTAGTTTGTGCCACCTAGGGATGCGTGCCTCCTAGGGTTTCGTGAGCTAGGGGATTTCGGCCAACCTAGGTTGTTTCCCTAGTTTACCTAATCTAGGATTCTACTATATCTTTACAACAATATTTTGAGATATAAAGATAAATATATTTCTATAAGATAAACCAAATAATATTTTGAGATAAAGATATTTCTAAAAGATAAGCAAATATTATTTTATGATATTAAAGATAAATATCTTTCTTAAATATTATGCTAGGGTTTTAGATCTACTATACTTCTAATACTATAAATACTCATTCACATACAAATTGTATAGTACACGACATACACGAAATACACACACATCACAAGGCTACATATTTACTTGTGTTGATTTTCCAAAATCGTTTTAAAGCAAACCTTTGAGCAAATATTTATTATTTTTAGAGTTTGTTTTTTAAAAGAGTCGTGCATCAATTATTATCAATCGCTTGAGTGAAATACGTTATTGGATAATAGTACATCATTATAAGCTTACAATTCTTTAACGGGAATCTGTGTGAGTTATATTGTACTTTCTTATTAACGTAAGATAAGTATAGAGTATTTAGCGATACTCACCTTGAGTTATAATCATAGTGTTGATTATACGAGTGGGTTGATAATTTTTGTAATCCGTAGAAAGGTACTAAGAATTATTAATCGAGAATAGTGGACGTAGGTTTCGACGTGTGAAACTGAACCACTTCAAAAATCCGTGTGCCTCTCTCTACTCTCTTTACTTTTCGTTATTTCGTTACTTGCGCTTACTTTGATTAATTATTTAGTTGATTTTAATTCATAAGATCAAATAATTAATTACATATAATTTAAATCGAAAAAGTGGGGCTAGTTTTTAATACTCAATTCACCCCCCCCCCCTCTTTCGTATTCGATCAATAGACTCTACAATTGGTATCAGAGCCTCGTGCTCTTGATTGCCTTACAGCAAGGAGTCTGATCCATTTATCCTTTTATTTTTATTTATTTTCCACTGCATTCAATTTTATTTTAATGGATTCCAAACATCTGAAGTGTCCCGTATTCGATGGGAAGAACTACAGTTTATGGAAAAATATGATGACCCATTTCATAAAGGGTAACGATTGGGAGTGTTGGCTAATCATTAGGAATGGCCCTAATAAGATCATGCTTGCATCTGTTAATGGCACTCGCGTCGAAAAGAAAGAAGATGACTATGTTGAGGCAGATTATAAGAAAGCTGAGAAAAATTCAAAAGCTATCAGTCTGTTGCAAAACGGCATGACTCATACTGAATTTGATCGTTTTTCATCTAGTTCTACTGCCAAGGAAATATGGGATGGTCTAGAATTAGCCTATGAGGGGACAACTGTTGTCAAAAAGCAACGTATTGCATTACTTATGCGAAAATACGAACTGTTCTCTATGGAACACAATGAATCGCTTGACATCATGTTCACTCGCTTCTCTAGTATCATTAATGAATTGCAAAATCTTGGAAAAACTTTTGACTCTGAGGAAATTATCAGGAAGATCCTTAGAAGTCTATCTAAACGATGGAGACCTAAGGTGACGGTAATTGAGGAATGTAAAGATCTATCTGACCTATCTTATCAAGAGCTACTTGGAACCCTAATGGCTCACGAGATTACTCTTGATGAAGATGAGGCAAATGATAATAATAGCAAGAAAGTGGCTTTACAAGCCGAATCTAGTGAAAGACATGATTCGGATCTTGAAGATGAAACAGTGTTATTTGCTAGACGTTTTAAGAAAAAATTCTTTAATAAACCACAAGGGAAAACGTTTAACAATAACACCAACAAATCTTATAAGAAGTCAATTGAGTCAAAAGGGTCTCTTTCAAGTCGTGGTTGCTTCAAATGTGGGGATAATGATCACATGATCAAGGATTGCCCTACATGAAAGAAAATCAAAGACAAAAATCAACGAGACAAAACCAAGAAGGAATTCAAGCAAGTAATGATGGCTTACTGCTGGGGAGATCTTAACAAAGAAGACGACGAGTCAGAGGAATAAGAAGTCGCCAACCTGTGTCTAAGAAACGTCAGTCTTGACCTAATTTCTGATAATGACAATGAAAGCGAATCCGAGATGTGTCTTGTTGGCAACTCAGATTCAGAACAAGATTCAGAAGAAAAGGAAGAGGTTAGTCATCTTGAACTTAAAAAGCAAGTTAAGAATTTATCTAAGAAGTCTTTAATTAAGTATTTTGAAGAAGCCTTAGATCATTGTCATGAACAGAGTCTTGAATTAAAAGATCTTAAAGAACAAATTCTTGATATTGCTGAGGAAAACCAACTTCTAAAGGCCAAAGCGAAAAAGCTCAAGTCTAAAGTTATGGCAACTTCAGCTATAACTTCAGACATGACAAATGTTGAGAAAGAAGCTCATGAGTCTAAAGTTATAGCTAATGAAGCTATAATCTCAGAGTTAAAGCTCAACATTAAGCATCTTCAAGCCAAAGTTATAGCTAATGAAGCTATAACTTTAGAATTGAAGAAACTCAATGAGCTTTTACAATATGAAGCTAAGGCAAAGGAAGTTGTTATCCTTGATCACAAGAAAGAAAACTCGTTTCTATCTCAGCAATTGAAAGATATAAAGGCTGAATTCTCCCAAGCCAAAAGTCAACATAATGAGGAGAAATTTATCTTGAACAAACGTTTCAACGATTTTCGTGAAAACTCTAAAAAGAACAATCCCTCCAAAGACACGAATGTAGACCACTCTTCGTGTGAAAAAGAAATTCGGTCTTTGAAGGAATTGCTCCTACATGCACGAAAAGTTCATGTTAAATGGGAAGGAAGTCAGAAGGTCTTAGACTTCCTTACCGAACAATCTAATAATAACATGAAGATGGGTCTAGGTCATGAATGTTATAGTCGTAGAGACCATGATAAATGCAAATCCACTCCTTCTGACCGTGATTTCAGAAGAAGGAAGTATGTCAATCTTTCAAAATATCTGATTTGCAGTTATTGTGGTCACAACGGTCATGTTAAAGATAATTGTGCTAAATATGTCAACGACGACAAAAATCAAACTGAGTTTGTTAAAGAACATGATGTGTCTAGTGTTAATGAGTCTGAATCTGAACCTCAACGTGATGAGGTTAGGAATAATGAGTTTAGATGGTTTTCTGACATAGCTTTCGATTACACATCTGTATCTTCAAAATCTAAACCTTATGTGAATCAGAAGCAGTCGTTTAAACCTAATGTTCGTTGCAACAATAACAAACATGATAATAAACCTAGCAAGCCCTATCCTAAGAAGAAAAGAATTGTCAAACAGGTATGGGTTAGGAAGGATCAAATACATAGAGTCACTAACCACAAAGGACCCAACTTAGCGTGGGTACCTAAAAGCTGTATTTGATTCTCTTGCAGATAATAGTGAAAGAAAATAATCTATGGTATCTCGACAGTGGATGTTCGAGACACATGACCGGAAACAAGAATCTTTTTCTTTCACTAGAGCCCTTCAACGGTGGCAAGGTCACCTTTGGAGACAACAAAAAGGGCAACATAATCGGTGTAGGTAAGATTGGTATATCTTCTTCACATGCTATTAATAATGTATATCTGGTAGATGGTCTTAAGCATAACTTGCTAAGTATCTCTCAACTATGTGACAAAGGCAACAAAGTCGTTTTTCATTCAAATGTTTGTCGTATCATAGTTGAAGGTACTAGTAATGTTATCTTAGAAGGTCTACGTAAACGGAACGTGTATATGATTGATTGAAACAAAGTCACTACAAGTTCCTTTACGTGCATGAAAGTTACTGTGGATGATTCATGCTTGTGGCACAAGAGGTTTGCACACATTAGTCCAACAATTTTAAAGAAACTCAAATTGTGGGGTTTAGTTGAGGGTTTACCTTCAATCAAATTCGAACAAGAGAAGATGTGTGACTCATGTGCCCATTGTAAACAAGTTAGATCTTCATTCAAACCAAAACGAGTAGTAAGTACAGAGCGTCCACTTGAGTTGGTACACATGGATTTGTGTGGACCTATGAAAGTCAGAAGCCGCGGTGGATCGAGGTACGTATTCGTCCTAGTCGACGACTACTCAAGGTATGTATGGCCTATCTTTCTATTTACTAAAGATGAAACTTTCGATGAGTTTGTAGTACTAATGAAGCTCGCCCAAAACAAGTATGATAAAAAGTTAGTTTCCATTCGTACGGATCATGGCACCGAATTTGATAATCAAGCTTTTATAGAATATTGTAGGGAGAATGGTGTAGGACATAACTTTTCTGCACCACGAACCCCACAACAAAATGGTGTCGTGGAACGTATGAATAGAACATTAGAGGACATGGCCCGCACTATGCTTTTGTGTAGTGGCCTTCCTAAGAGCTTTTGGGCAGAAGCCATTAGTACTGCATGCTATGTGCACAATCGAGCTATGATTAGACCTATTCTCAAAAAGACTCCCTACGAACTTTTAAGAGGGAGAAAACCCAATATACCTCATCTTCGTTGCTTCGGGAGTAAATGTTTTGTCCGTAATAATGGAAAAAGTAATTTGAGAAATTTGATCCACGAAGTGATGAGGCTGTGTTTGTTGGTTATTCTAATCATAGTAAAGCTTTTAAAGTTTTTAACAAAAGAACTTTGTGCATAGAAGAAAGTGTTCATGTTGTATTTGATGAAGATAATGTGCCTGAGCAAGTTGAACAGAATGAAGAAGTAGACACGAATGATCCAGACTTTCGCCTTTCAAGGGAAGACGAGCCAGATAATAATGAAGAAGTTATTGAAGGAATCAATGATGAACTTGAAAATCCGCAAATGACCTTGAACAGAGAACTGAGACAATTGTTGATGATACGAATGTCTCTTCTCAAAACAAGGAAAAGGAAACTGAAGTTATAGCTGATGATGCTATAACTTTGAACCAGGACCAAGATGGTGTAACTGAAGTTGTACCAACTTCATCTATAACCCCAGAGTCCAATTCAGGGGGAACCAATCTTGATTCTGAATCATTTGAGGAAAGTGATAGTTCATCAGATGATGATGAGCCTAGGAACTCTAAGAAATGGAAATATAAGATTTCTCATCCTATGGATTCTATCCTAGGAAGTTTGAATAAGGGAGTTCAAACTAGGAGGCCCTCTTCTTAGTCACTGAGCTAGGCTAGGACCAAGGATTGGTCGACCCAACCGCATCAACATTAAATAACTTCTGTTCATTCTATTCATTTCTGTCTACCATAGAGCCTACCAACATCAAAGAAGCACTTGCAGAATCCGACTGGATTGTAGCAATGCAAGAGGAGCTTCAACAGTTTGAACGTAATAAGGTTTGGCATCTAGTGCCACGACCTTCTAATCGAACTGTGATTGGAACTCGATGGGTATTCAGAAATAAATTGGATGATTCAGGAGTTATAGGTCGCAACAAGGCTCGATTGGTCGTTCAAGGTTATAATCAACAAGAAGGGATTGATTATGACGAGACATTCGCACCAGTAGCAAGACTTGAAGCTATTCGCTTGCTCATCACCTTCGCAGCTCATAAAGGAATGAAACTGTTCCAAATGGACGTTAAGACTGCGTTTCTTAACGGTTATTTGGAAGAAGAGGTTTTTGTTAAACAACCTCCTGGATTTTTGAATAGCAAGTTTCAAAACCATGTTTTTAAACTCGATAAAGCTTTATATGGTTTGAAACCAGCGCCTAGGGCTTGGTACGACATATTGTCAAAATTTTTATTACAAAACAATTTTAAAAGCGGATCTGTCGACAAAACCCTATTTCTAAAATCTGAGGGTTCTGATTTACTTGTTACTCAAATTTATGTAGACGATATTATTTTTGGTTCTACTAACAATAAATTGTGCAAGTATTTTTTTCAGATCTTATGACCTCAGAATTCGAGATGAGCATGATGTGACAACCCTCGCGAATGCGGAAATATAAAACATACAAGCATATGAATTATATAGCGCAAATATGAAGTTTTTAAAACTTTTATACATGCAAGAAGAAGTATACGAGGAGTGTCAAATATTACAAACCAAAGTACGAAATAAACTACAACAAGAGACAAAGTCTCTCGAAATGCTAACAAAGTAAAAGTGTTTAACAAACAAGCTAAAATCTTCTAGAGGTGTTTCATCCAGGGACTACGCCCGCTAGCTCACACCCGAACCCAAAATATCATAGCAAAAAGCCATCCAAATCAAGCAACCTGTTCATCCATGAAAAACATGAACGCCACAGTCAGTGGGGAGTAACTCCGGGTTCTCCCAGCCATATCACATTAAACGTACATAAAAGGAAATACAAAAGTAGAAGCATGCATATATAGATATACATGTGAGATACGATAAGGATAGATAGGCAATTCAATATTTAATGATAAGAGCATATGGAATACAAATCCGAATCCATCATGTTATACAAAGACTCGGGGAAGACACTCTTAGGCAACCGAATACGCTCACTAGGGCTTGCATCTCACCGTTAGCGGTATAAGTTTGATAAGATTGAGACTCGACAACAAACCATGCCAAGTCATGGTATGACCATGAATAATCAATCATGTAATCATCCATCCACACATAACAATACAATGACGACCTCTCTCACGGTAAATGAAACGCACTAGCACCGTGTACATGGCAAGTATGATTAACAGGCATCCACGGGAGAAAACCTTCCCTGAACCATACACGATTCATTCCATTTCGTATATGTAGACTAATTTCCTCCTGGTAGCACGACGATAATACGGTCCTAGTCTAAACCTGGCCAGATTCTCGGAATTACATTTTCCGATTCGACATGCAATAACGTTTCGCATCCAAGACTCGGTCAATCATAGACGCGAGTACCCCAAATTCGGTAGAACAATTCACGAAAGAGGCGGAAAAGAGCTCGAGCCACATAACAAGCGGTACGCTACATGCAAATAACACCACCTCGCAAGTACACAACATTTGACGGCCGGATCGATCAACGCAAAGCGTTCGCCTCCCAACAACGTCGTCGTATGCCCACTAACACATGCAATTAAGCAGTAGGATACCTCCCCGTTCCGACATTACAGCCTTACAAACGTGGAGGTAGCCAAGGGAATGAGAGTACAAAGCACATGACAAAATATTGCTCAAACCGTATCATTTGTAAAAAACGACTCAAAGTGGGACATATGAAAAACCGTCACCAAGCATGAGGATAGGGCATTATATAAATGTAAATATGATAAACATGAATCAATACATGATACATAAGCATTAGACCAAGTTTAAGAAGTATAATAAATAGGAAACATAGATCTTATCTCAAAACAACAAGTTTAGAAACTAACTAAAACAAGGGTCCACTTCAAACTGTCATAACTAGAGTTCTAGACATGAAAATGCAAAAATTTCAAATGGAGGTGATAGCTTATCCTCTTACGGTTCCAACGGGATGTCACAAGCCCAAAACAAGCAAGTAACGAAAGAGATATGATCATTTTACGAAAAGGGGTCAGTGCAGTGAAACTGCACAAGTCACGACCGTGACTTGTATTTTACGCCCGTGAAACTCTCTGTTACGCAAGATAAAAAGATCAGCCACTATTTCACGCCCGTGACATGAGTTTCACGACCGTGACTTGGGTCAAGACAACTCCAATTTTTTCTAAACTCAACCATCATCAACTATTATCATAAATCATCACTTCTCATATCAATTCTCATATCAATTCTCAACAAACAACAAGTATCATCATCAACAATCATCAACTAACAACAATCATCAACTAACAACAATCATCATCAATAACATGAATCCTAAGCTTTCTAGTCGTATTCTAAATACGAATTCTAACATAGAAGCATGTAAAACACGTAAATGATATCGAGTAACCCTTCACCGTTACCTTTTCGCGTCTTTAATCGATTTCTAGAAAATCTCCAACTACAATTAGATAACAAAAGATGAATATAATTCACCTTGAGAAAGACGGATAATTTAAAAAGCGAGAAAAACGGTAATTTTATTACCAATACGGATAGAGGAAGATAAGAGGGGAAGAATAAGACGAACTTACGTGAATTTGAGCGAGAAACGAATGAGTTATGACGAATCTAAGCTTGGATCAAAAATGGAGGCAAGGGTTTTGGTTTTCTTAGTGAGGAAGAAATGTTGAGTTGTGTGAATGAAAAATAGGTTAGGAGGTAGTATATATAAAGAGTGAGTGGAAAAGTCAATAAAAGTCAAAGACGGCTTAAGACGGGATTTACATGAAATCTCGCGAAAAATCCAAATACGAACTCGGAAATTCTAAATTCGACACGGAAAATTAAATTCTAAATTAAAACTAAAATTCGCTGAAAAGTATCCGTAAAATATTTTTACTATTAAAATAGGGTACATTTGCGGGTGTTACAATGATGGGAGAATTAAAATTCTTCCTAGGATTGCAAATTCAACAAACCAAAGAAGGAATAAAGATTCACCAACAAAAATATGTCAAGGAGCTAATCAGAAAATTTGGTATGGAAAACGCTCATCCAATGGACACGCCTATGGTAACTGATAAAAAGTTGACCTTAGACGAAAATGGTAAGTCTGTAGATGAGACTACATATCGAGGTATGATTGGTTCTTTATTATATTTAACTGCAAGTAGACCTGACATTATGTTCAGCGTGTGTGTCTGTGCTAGATTTCAATCATGTCCTAAAGAATCACATATGATTGCAGTTAAACGTATCTTGAGATATTTAATTGCTACATTTAATTTATTTTTGTGGTATCCACTTGAGTGTAATTTCGATCTAGTAGGATATTCAGATGCAGATTATGCAGGATGTTCTCTAAATAGAAAAAGTACCTCTGGATTTGCTACATTTGTTGGACCTTGCATAATTACTTGGGTCTCAAAGAAGCAAAATTCGGTTGCGTTGTCTACTGCAGAAGCCGAATATATCGCTGCGGGACTGGTATGTTCTCAACTACTATGGTTAAAACAACAACTATGTGATTACGGTGTTAATGTTGTTTGTATGCCTGTTTTCTGTGATAATACGAATGTTATTATTATTTCTAAGAACCCAGCTCAGCATTCTCGTACTAAGCATATAGACATTAGACATCATTTTTTACGTGACCATGTAGAAAAGGGCAACATTAAACTCGAATTTTGTAGTACTGAAAATCAATGGGTTGACATTTTAACAAAGGCATTAGCGAGAAAACGTTTTGAGATTTTGCGGTTGGAAATTGGTTTAATCAGTAGCAATTAAATTCGTCATATTTATTTTGCGAACTTGCGTGATTGGTTAGAATAAGACGAGATTGTATGACTGTGCCCGCATATTTCATTGCTAGTATATTTGTGTTTAATATAATATATTTTACGTAAGTATCTTGCATATTAAGTGTTTTATGGAAATTGAATTATGAACCACATATTTGCCAAAAACCTATCTTATTCACTTTCCTAATTGAACCAAAATTCTACCCAAGTACTATAGTTGGCCGAAAATTCTCAACAAAATCACCTTACCATATCTTCTTATTTACCAAATTTTATCCTTACCATATCCCAAAAATTAATTACCCAAGATTCCTTTTCCTACAAAAATTCAAAAAAAAAAAAAAAAAAAAAAAAAAAAGGAAATAGGGGTCTATAGTCGGCAACCCATGTGCCAAGTACAAAACTACAACAACCAATTTTTACTTTTCATAATTACCCATCCCTTTCACCACACAAACACTTCACCCAATTTTTAACTCCTTCTCTCCCTCCTCACGGCACCCAAACAACAACAACAACCATTTAACCATCACCTTCAACCTTCATCCATGGCTTCCACAAGATCAAAAATCTCCAAAAACCCAAACCTCAAAACTCCAAAGCCTAGCATGCCCACAAATACTTCTCCTAATCCCACACAAAAAACACCTACCATGAACCAAACCGATTCCGGTACGGTACTTGAGGGTACCAAAAGAAGAAGGTTAAATAAGGGAAAAGCTAGAGTTCAAGAAGAAGCTACTACCGAAACTGTTGACACTGTTCCCGAGGTAATTACACGGGTCACATTCCGTGACTTTTCGCCTCAAGAAACATCTTACGGGCTTGACAAACTCCGTCTAACGAAAGATGAACGGAAGCTTGTAAATCGAGTTGCTCAGTATGGAATACATGGGGGTCGTCACTATCCGAAAGCTTGGTGTGACAAATATGCGGCTTTAGGATTCTTTAACGACTTTCTAAATTTTCAAGAATGGGAAACCGTGGCACGATTTTCGGGTCCAGTCTATCCTATTGAGGTAATCCAGTTTTTCGCTTATGTTTCGTTAACTGATGGGGTGTTGAATGCCGTTGTCAATGGTCGTTTAGTCTCGGTCTCCGTGACGGACTTTTGTACTCTGTTTTTTGTTCCTGATGATGGAATCAAAATCAACCCGAGTACGTCATGGGATGAACTGACGGACACGGCCAAGTTGGAAGTAAAGAAATATTTTGATGTTGGAGCTACTTTGTCGAGTTGTGTCTTGGCGGGGAGTGTGTCCCCAAAGTTGAAATTTATGTTAAATGTTTTGTCGAACACCGTAATTCCGCGTCGGGGAGGACGGGACAAGATTGCATGTTATGAGATGTTGGTTGTGAAGAATTGGTTAGAGGGAAACCGGGTTAATCTTCCTTTTCTTGTATTTTCTCGTATCTCACAAACGGCCTTTTTGGTAACCGAGGACAAGATTTATTCAACCCTTGATTTGCCTTACGGGATGTGGGTGTCTCGGCTACTTGAGTCGAAAGGGGTCGTTGATGTGAATAGTTATGGTGTTACCGTTAAGGATGACATGTGTGACACGTTTTTAAAATTCATGAAGTTGGATGCTTATGGACCGGAGTTGATGTTTTTGACCAAAGGGGGTTCGGCCGGGTTGCAGCCGGTTGGGGCTGATTTTTCGGGAATCGAGTCTCGGTTGGATATGTTTATGGGAAGTGTGATGGATTGCCTTGATGCGCAAGACAAGAAGATTGATGCGGTGTTGGACAAGATTGTTCAAACCGTGGCATTGGGGTCTACTCGCTCCACCCGTGACCATGGTGGGTCGGGTGTGAGTAGTGAAATGCGGTCTTGGATGACGGGTGTGGATGATTGCCTAGCAAAATTGGAGAGGAACATTGTCGATAGTCGACAAGAGATGTATAGGCAAAGGGACCGAATGCAATACTTGGTGAGCCAAGGAGGCTCGTTGGTTAAAAGTGGTACGGAAATGCGTGAAGGGATGCGTGAGGGGATGCGTACTATCTTTGATGCAACGGAGACTCTTTCCTTGAAAGTTCGGAACTTTGACGTTTGCCTCACCGCTCAAGCTACCCATGTGTCCACGTGCCTTGACCGTCTCTCCACTCTCGAGTACCGCACCCGACCCGGTTATGTTGACCCTAACAAAATCCGCCAACCCAACATGCCTTGATCTTCTTATCCTTGTTTGTTTGTTTCTTGAACTATTTACCAATTCGGCCCATTTTGGCTTGTTAAACTTTATCCTATTCGGCCCAAATGGCAACTAACAATATTTCTTGTGGTTTGTAGTTCTTAATTAACATTTGCACTTGATCTTGCTTGTTATATATCGTTTTATATTGCGTATTTTGCATATCTATTTTTTGCCTTGACGTGTGTTATTCTAGTCATTTTATATCTGTTCTTGTCTTTTCAATGATGCCAAGAGGGGGAAGAAATGATATGATTTGAGTCTTTGCTTAAGCTTGCTCCTTGTCAAGACTCGTTATCTCTTAAAGTCTTTCAAGTTATAACTTTGGCTAAGTTGTTATGTTCTTGCGATCAAAGTTGCTATAACTTTGGAGTGCTTTGTTGAGGGGGAACCATACTTAGTCACTATGTTAAGAGGAAATCATAAGAGACTTGTCATCATCAAAAAGGGGGAATTTGTTGGACCAATTTGATAGTTTTGATAATGACATGTGTTTACGTAATAATATGTTTTTACTCGATATATCCTATGCGTGTAATTGTGTGCTTTAGTCTTACTATAGCTAGCAACAATTATGAGAAGAAAGATCAAAGTTAGGCATAACTTTGATAAAGTCTGTGAGACAAAGTTATAACAACTTCAGGAATAACTTTGGAAGTGAACATGGAAGTTATAGCTACCCAGGCATAACTTTAAAGAAAATCGCTTCAAGCAAGATCTACCTCAAGCAACACAAGACTCAAGATGGAGGGTCTTTGTGATCAAGATGAAGAGATGATCCGTGTACTGAAGATCTTTGTGAAGATTAGATAGTATAGGTCGTCATTTGGTAACTATTCCATTCGAGAGATTTTATGTTCAAAGTTATAGCGTTAGCCTATGACTTTGAATGATAAATGATTGATGCATGATTTTGGAAATAAAATGTTTTGAAATGTTTTCAAAAATGAAAGAGTATTTTTATATTTATCAAAAGTTTTATTAAAGAATATATTTATGAGATTCTATTGGTTAGTAATACAACTTATGGGTTGTCATGCTACCTAGGGTTTCTAATATATTCTATCTCAATTTGTTGTTAACCTAATAAGCCCATCTAGTGTTTGAGCCATCTAGGATTTCGTGAAAACCTAGTTTGTGCCACCTAGGCATGCGTGCCTACTAGGGTTTCGTGAGCTAGGGGATTTCGGCCAACCTAGGTTGTTTCCCTAGTTTACCTAATCTAGGATCCTGCTATATCTTTACAACAATATTTTGAGATATAAAGATAAATATATTTCTATAAGATAAACCAAATAATATTTTGAGATAAAGATATTCCTAAAAGATAAGCAAATATTATTTTATGATAAGATAAATATCTTTCTTAAATATTAAGATAGGGTTTTAGATATTCTATACTTCTATTACTATAAATACTCCTTCATATCAAAATTGTAAAACAGACGAAATACACGAGTACAACACGGCTACATATTTACTAGTGTTGATTTTCCAAAATCGTTTTAAAGCAAACCTTTGAGCAAAATATTTATTATTTTTAGAGTTTGTTTTTAAAAGAGTCGTGCATCAATTATTATCAATCGCTTGAGTGAAATACGTTATTGGATAATAGTACATCATTATAAGCTTACAATTCTTTAACGGGAATTTGTGTGAGTTATATTTTACTTTCTTATTAGCGTAAGATAGTATAGAGTATTTAGCGATACTCACCTTGAGTTATAATCATAGTGTTGATTATACGAGTGGGTTGATAATTTTTGTAATCCGTAGAAAGGTACTAAAAATTATTAATCAAGAATAGTGGACGTAGGTTTCAACGTGTGAAACCTAACCACTTCAAAAATTCGTGTGCCTCTCTCTACTCTCTTTACTTTTCGTTATTTCGTTACTTGCGCTTACTTTGATTAATTAATTAGTTTATTTTAATCCATAAGATCAAATAATTAATTACATATCATATAAATCGAAAAAGTGGGGCTAGTTTTTAATACTCAATTCACCCCCCCCCCCCCCCCCTCCTCCCCCTCTTTCGTATTCGATTAATAGAATCTGCAAAATTAAAGAAGAAAAAGAAGAAAGGCGAGTATAGTGCCTCAAGGATTAAGAGATGGGAAAAGTAACAACCTCTAAATTGCATTGAGAATAAGTTCTAAATGCCTCAAGCACATAAATCAAAAGATAAAATAGATGAAAGAACCCTGTAAAAAAAAGCTATACAGTTTATACCTGCTAAATAAAAACTAGCAAACTCAGAAATTAACCAATTGAAACGAGTTAATATATTAATAAATTAGATATATTTAGATTCATTGAAAGGAAATATCATCATGGTTATAATTTTATAATGAAATCGAAGAAATAAACTAAGAAAGTGAGTAATTTAATGGATGAAGATGAGATTAAAACAAAAATTTTGGGGCGTGTTGCTGGGGATTTTAATGGCGTTGATGGGTTGAGAAGAGAGTATTAATGGAGTTATGGAATATGGTGAAAATAAAAGGGGAAAAAAGTAGCTAAAATATTTTTACTGGCTTAACAGGTAGCCGGTCTACCTATACTAATAAAAGCGAAGGGTGTGAAAGTTGGGTATATTGACAGTTAAAATAAGGTCTGGAGTATTTTAAGAAGCACTCCAATAATTTGGAGTATTGTCATTAAATAACCCTTTGCTATATATGGATACTAACTATTTGAGAATCATATTTAAAATCTGAATATTTATTTTAATTAATATCTTCCCAAATACTCTATCAAAATATTTAGACTGTACTTTGGTCACCAAATTGCGGGAAAAAGGATTATACATTGGAGGTACTACCTCAGAGTAGTATGATTTTGAGTTTTTGTGCATATTTTTCGAGCTTTTTAAAATTTATAAATTAAATTTTATATCTTATATATGATGTTTTTTGAGTTTTATTGTAATTTTTTTGAGTTTAATGTTCAAATTAATATATAAACTCAAAAACTTTATAGTAAAACTATACTATACTCAAAAACTTTATTATAAAGCTCAAAAACTATATTCTATGTGGTAGTACATCAGAGGTACAATCCACTTACTGCCAAATTGCTGGTATTTTTTGTCATCATCCACAAACCCATAATTACACCAACGTCCAACGGCTCTCCGCAATGCACCACCCGGCGCACCGGGGACCATCACGCTGGCCCAATTACCTTGTGATTCCCATAATTTAACCGCATTTGCCGCCTTACATATTACGATGACGACGACAAGTCGACAACGACACAACCGTTCCGCCACCACCAAATAAACCATGACCAGAAATTGCTCTTCCTCCATTTATTAGCATGAACTATTATATCAGCCAACTAATGACAAAAGTAATTTCAGAAAAATAACATTACAATTTTTCTATTAAAAAATATATATATTAAATGTAACTGTAATTATTATTGGGGTAGAACATTTTATATGATTAGATTTTGTTAGTATAAAGTATATTATCTTTAATTTTGGAAATATAATTATTAGTTTACAATCCCAAAACAAATATTTTTTGTAATATATTTCCTAAATAATCTTCTCATATTTCCCATGATTAAATAATAGATTCTGCCATGTGTTGATATTTTATTGGTGGTGTACAGAAGATTCCGTACACCGGGTGTAACCGTAGCATCTTCCGGTTTAAAACTAGTAGAGGATTATATCAGATCAGAAAAGGAAAGTATATAGAGAATTATTTTAATATGGAATGTTTTTTAGGCGGGAAAATTTAAGTTTGTCTTATTCTTTTAGTATATAGGAAATTGAGAATTGATCCAACATTTTTGCTAAAACCGCCTGAAATTAATTGCATAGGCATGTAACCTCTCTCAGTCTCACTTAATAGATCAGTCAACATGAGTTTAATAGCATTATTATACATGAATGTGTAATTACATTTGTGATTCTGATTTCTGAGAAGCCTTAGTTTCTGTTGACTCCCTCCATAACACTGAGAGGTATTTCTAACTAAAGGACTGGTATATGTAGATGCTAATCTACTTCCTGTCATAGAGTTGCACCCTTCTTCCATTTAGAGCTTGTATGGGCCTCGTGTTATCCCTCTTGTTTACCTTGCACAGTGGTGCTTTCAAAGCCTTGACCTGATCTCTTGATATTGTTTTTACCTTACATATGAAATCAACAGAAATACAAACATTTTAGTTTTTGATGAATTCTGCGAGTGCCTTAATTCTTTACCGGAACTTGTAAACAAGGTAAATTTGACCTGTAATCCTGGCTATGAGTTATAAGAAAAGCACACATGTTCAACTGAGATCGGAATGGGAACATACCTTGGCAAGCACATTCCAAAGAACATTCTCATCACAGGGAGGAGTGGTGAGAGAGCCAAGATATCTGTAATAGTTTCGAGGCCTTCTCTTCAAATACAAAGACGCAAATCTTGGTACGGCCTTGGGTTTGGCATTCCCTTCACATAGTTGCTTAGCTAGTTCGTCCAACTGCGGTTTAAGCTGCAACCAAAATCCGGCGTGAGTTTCATTCACAAACGACGACCAAGTTAAATATGAGTGGATGGATGTAGGGAGCATACCATGGTAAGAAGAGAACTGGGAGGGCCGTACTTGAAGAGGATTCCTACAACTGTCCGGCTACCATCTGTGGCTGCATGTACTTGGTGTAGCTCCGCAGCATACTGGACGCCATTTAGACGATGCTCTGAAGGAGTATGCCAGTGCATCTGCTTCAAGTAGTAGGTTTTCCCATCGATGACCAGTTCCCCTCGGCCACTAAATACCACCTGCATTTCATATTTATTAAACATAATGTTCAACTGTATGTATGTTAATCAATCAAGGTCTAATCTGTTCGGAGTTAAGAATTGAACCTCGACTTGAAGGCCATTAGTGGACAAGGAAGCATTGTAAACATGGTAGTCTCTGGTCAGAGGTTGCAAGTTTTTGTTGACAATAACGTTATTAGTGATAATATCGATTGGGGACTGTTGCTTCCCCAATGAGCACATTGCATTCTCTGGGTTTTCGATTCCCCATTTCCGTGGGTCCGAGTAGTTGAACTTCTCAAATTCCTCTGTATTAGATTCCAAGGTAGAATGTTAATATAACAGCAAGCCGCTTAGTCGATGGAAACTACGTAAAAGAAACAAGTTTACCTGACGAGGAGAGAGCAACAGTAAGCAAAAATGAAGCAACACCCAAGAAGAGAGTTACACCAGTTAAATACATTGTTGAACAAGTGTGTGTGTTTCACCTCAAGATGTTTAGTTGTTGTTGCTCTGTTTTCTTAATTTTTTTAAAATCCTCTTATATAAGAATCCTTTTTACTGTTGCACTAAAATGTAGGAATATGGTGCCTAAATATGGCTATTCTTCTCTAATGATTTACTTATAAGCCAGCATCATTTACTATTTATATATATACACACCCACCAAATACATGATCTTGTTTGTAACAGGTTTACTGTGCTCTAGGTGGGCCACACTGTCAATTCACAGTAAATTTTCCTGTAAAGTTAACTGTAATTCTGCATTATGATGAAATTTAACTATCCTTAAGAGGCCACTGATGCATATTTAGGATAGTATTAGGACATATTTATGCTATTAATAGATGGGAAAAAGTACTTACTTACTCCCTCGTTATTATCTATTAACCAAGTATATGATTTCTGTAAAATCGTTTCAGACTTATAACCGTTTTAAGAATTTGTAAAAATGAAAGATAACAATTCGATTATTCTCTTATTTAGTATCATCAGGAGTACTTTCGATTCCTGAGGATGGTTATTACAGATAGTTTGTTACTTTTTCATTGCGATTTTATCATCATAATTGAATCATTTCAGATTCCATATGATTTTTCTCCCTTAACATCACATATTTATCCAACGCATAAATTAAATCCACTTTTATTTAACTTTACCAAAAACATAGATTATGGTAATCACACCGAGCCCCAGGCAATTCAAAGTCGTCTTCCTTTTCAACATAAATTTACGAAAATTTTGTCAATGCCGATATTCTCATATGTTGGATGTATAAATGTATAATAACATGTTACACCTAATGTATTTAGAAAATTTCTCCTACCATAGTATCATCAATCGCTAAATTTTCCAAACAAATGTGAAATATAATTCTCCCCCGTAAAATCTAAAAAGCAAATTTGAGAAATAATATACTCTGGACCAGATTGCATATTGTTCTCAATTGACAACATTAACATCACACCCTAACTACATATTTTCCAGTATCTGCAGACTTACATAATTGTAAGTTGATTACTTGATTGTATGCTAAATTAATGGATATTATAAATATACTCCGTAAAAGTATACTTCCTCCCTTCAACTCCACTCTACCACTTTCTTTTTTGTACACTATTCACAAGTGATCATATAATTGAAATTTTCTCTCAATATATAAGTAAAAAATATATTCATGTGTGATCTTGTTTGATTCGTCTTTACGAGTACATTATTAATATCTAACTTTTATAATTTTTGCAAACACGTATTTAACGATATTTACCGTGTAAAACACGTCTTGGTAAATGTGAAAAAAAAAAAATTGGTAGAGAGAGTTGAAGGGAGGAAGTATAAATTAATACTGTGTGTCCTTTATCTGGTTAGAATGTAAAGTAAATGAAATAAGCAAGGGTAAATAAAACAGTTTGACCGAAAACAAAAACACCCTCTCGGTACTCTGTAGTGTCAACATACACAAATTCACATATTCGCATTGAAAACAGATATAATCCGTCTTCAATAAAGACGGGTCGGATCCCGTCTCACAGGGAGACAAAAACACCCTCACTTGCCTCATTGTGAGAGGAAATCCGACCCATTTTGACTGAAGACGGATATGACCTGTCTTTAATGAGACCAACTGGTCAACATAATGGTAAGCTACAAGCTACAAACATCCGAACCTCCTGACATACAGCTGCGAGGGTCTTAAGACTAGACTAATTTGTTGACGTGATTTAGTGAGTATACAAGTCAAAGAAGCAATTTGAAAGGCAGAGAAGCATTATTGTGAGATGAATGAGCACTGTAAGTGGCTGAGGCCTGAGAGAGGTGTTATTATTAGTAGTGTTTGTGACTTTTTGTGTTTGTTGCAAGCAAAGCAGCCGAATACTGAATCTCATCCACAACACATGCCCTTGGTCCACAAGTCCACATTCATGCAGCAGATCAATCACTCTTTACTTTCACCTCATCCTTTCCTTTTTTTCAGCTTCAAAACTCACTCCATTGTCCATACTCTTACAAACTCGCCTTCTCCAATGATATTCATTCTCGACTTCACCTTACAAACTTGTCTTGGATTCGCCTGCAAATAGTCAACTTCATTCCTAGGATAACACCAACTTATACCTCAAGGGTTCTTAGACTCTCGTCAACACTACGGCCAATACCAGGTTGTTAACGGTCCATTGCTGGACAATTCCTCCTTTGTCGATTATGAACAACCCTTTCACTGTCTCGACGTTATGCCAATTATACCCAAAGGGTTCTTAGACTAAATGTAGTTTGTGACATTTATAAAGTAATCAACTTCTACAAATGGACTTTTATCTAGTAAAATGCCCCAATAAACCGCTTGCTTTTCTTTTTATTGTCAAGTGGTAATCATTCGATACAATTAGCTTTCCTGTTGAATCAACTTTTTTTGCGCAACATTGTGAAGATCGATATTGAATAATACGAAGTACTTCGTAATACATTTTTGTGATACAAATCAATGAAATTCGTTGGAGAGGGAACGTGATTACTGGAACTAAGTAAACCAATCAAAAAGATAGATGTGCCATAAACACACTTGATCTTGGATAAAAACATTGTAAGCCTTTTAGATTTGGTGATGTACCGGTGGTATATTCAAGTATCGCCTAATCCCTCCTCAGCGTTGTAACACCCGTAAATATACCCTATTTTTATAATGAAAATATTTTACGTATACTTTTCAGCGAATTTTAGTTTTAATTTAGAATTTATTTTTCCGAGTCGAATTTAGAATTTCCGAGTTCGTATTTGGATTTTTCGAGAAATTTCAAGTAAATCCCTTCTTAAGCCGTCTTTGACTTTTGTTGATTTTTTCCCTTACACATCTCATACTCCTCTTAACCTATTTTCACAAACACAATTCAACTCAACATTTCTTCTTCCTTAAGAAATCCCAAAACTCTTGCCTCCATTTTGATCCAATCTTAGAATCGTCATATCTCGTTCGTTTCTTGCTCAAATCCTCGTAAGTTCGTCTTATTCTTTCCCTCTTATCATCCTCTATCCGTATTGGTAATAAAATTACCGTCTTTCTCGCTTTTCAAACTTTCCGTCTTTCTCAAGGTGAAGTAAATTCATCTTTTATTAACTATTTTGTAGGTGGTGACCTCCAAGATCCCGACAAAGACTATTTATTAATCGAAGAGGACCTTGACGCGGAGTGAAGACGCATAAAGGTAACGGTGAAGGGTTACTCGATATCATTTAAATGTTTAACATGATTTCTATGATAGAATTTGTATTTAGAATACGATTAGAAAGCTTAGGATTTGTATTATTGATAATGGATGTTGTTGGTTGTGAATTCATATGAGTTTTGATGATTTATGATAATATTTGATAATGGTTGAAATTGGATCCTTAGTGAAAATGGGAATTTCGTGTACTATGGACCCCAGCCGGTCGACCGGCAGCCGGTTAGACCACCGGCTGGGGCACTGGCTGTATATTTTGGTTGTTACGTATGATATTATGCATGAAGTTGGTCTCAGCCGGCCGACCGGCTGAGACACCCCTACCTTTCCCCTTTGTTTTTCTCATGATCCTTTGGTCCCAGCCGGGTAACCGGTCCCATTGACCGGCTGGGACACACTGACATTTCAATGTGGTTTTCGTATGATGATTGGCATTAGCCGGGTGGCCGGCAGCCGCTCCACCTGACCGGCTGGCACCTGCTGGTCTTTGTTTATATTTCTTGTTTACGATTTCATTTATAATAATTTCGATCGTTCGTTTATCGTATAATTTTGCGTAGTGACTTATAATATTAATGTTTTGAATATATGATATTTCTTTCGCTTGTATCACATGTTTTGTGACGGTTTTGATATGTTCCACTTTGAGTCGGTTTTTACAAATGATACGGTTTGAGCACTATTTTGTCTTGTGCTTTGTGCTCTCATTTCCTTGGCTACCTCCACGTCGTAAGGCTGGAATGTCGGAACGAGGATGTATCCTACTGCTTAATTGCATGTGTAGTGGGCATACGACGACGTTGTTGGGAGCTGAGCGCTATGCGTTGATCGACCCGGCCGTCAAATGTTGTGTACTTGCGAGGTGGTGTTATTGGCATGTAGTGTACCGCTTGTTATGTGGCTCGAGCTCGTTTCCGCCTCTTTCGTGAATTATCGACCGAATTTGGGGTACTCGGCGTCAATGATTGACCGAGTCTTGGATGCGAAATGTCATCGCATGTCGAATCGGAAAATGGTTTATTCCGAGAGTCTGGCCAGGTTTAGACTAGGACCGGATATTTGTATCGTCGTGCTACCAGGAGGAAATTAGTCTACATATACGAAATGTCATCGTGTATGCGTTCAGGGAAACGCTTATCTCGTGGATGCCTGTTAATCATACTTGCTATGTACACGGTGCTAGTGCGTTTCATTTACCGTGAGAGATGTCGTCTTTGTGTCGTTATATTTGGATGCGTGATTACATGATTGATTATTCATGATAATTGCATGACTTGACATGGTTTGTTTGTCGAGTCTCAATCTTATCAAACTTATACCGCTAACGGTGAGATGTAAGCCCTAGTGAGCGTATTCGGTTGCCTAAGAGTGTCTTCCCCGAGTCTTTGTATAACATAATGGATTCGGACTTGTACCTCTTATGCTCTTATCATTATACATTGAGTTGCCTATCTATTCTTATCGTATTTCACATGTATATCTATATATGCATGCTTCTACTTTTGTATTTTCTTTTATGTACGTTTAATGTGATACGGCTGGGAGAACCCGGAGTTACTCCCCACTGACTGTGGCGTTCATGTTTTTCATGGATGAACAGGTTGATTGATTTGGATGGCTTTTTGCTTATGCTATTTTGGGTTCGGGTGTGAGCTAGCGGGCGTTGTCCCTGGAAGATTCACCTCTAGTCGTTAATTAGCTAGTTTGCTAATCACTTTTACTTTGATAACATTTGGAGAGACTACGTCTCTTGTTGTAGTTTAATTCGTAATTTGGTTTGTAATATTTGACACTCCTCGTATACTTCTTGCATGTATAAAAGTTTTAAAAATTTCATATTTCCGCTATATAATTCACATGCTTGTATGTTTTATTTTCCGCATTCGCGAGGGTTGTCACAGTTGGTATCAGAGCTTTATCGCTCCTGACGCACACACGTGAACCCTAAACTTAAACTACTTGACCTTAAAAATAATAAATGAGACTTGGGTAGTGTTGGAGTAAGTGTCCTCTGCAATAGTACATTTATATATTAAATCTCATTTGGAATATACGTGGCATAATTAGTATATTTTGATACTCCACGTCAGTTGATTAACGTAAATCAATAACGGTTGGCTGACTAGAGTTTGACGTTATTGTCGTATAACGACGGTGATCAACTGATCCCTTTCGGTCACACCTAAAGGATGAAATCCAAATAGTAACTAATTATTTGTATATGATACAGTTAATTAGTACATTACATATATTCGATATGTACGAGAGTTAATTGTTAGAAATTGAGTTAAGAACTCAAATTCGATTAAGTTATTTTTCAATTATGCGATAATTGACTAATAAATTTATATCTTATTTTAATACGATTAAATAAGATTTAACTTAGTAATTAATCGTTAAATTACTAAATTAGTTGAGGTTTTGAGATAGAGGTAATTAGTTAATTATATTTACAAGGAGTTGTAAAATAAATTAACTAAGCATTGTGGGACCCATTATATATTGATATAATGGTAAAATATTACTTAAAATGTTAAGTACATATTATTCATTTATTTGTATCATATAATTGTTATATGATCAAATTAACACTTAATTATACAAGATAATTAAGCATATGATTAATAAGTATTTGTGGGACAAATATCAAAAATCAAAATGGATCAAAATAGGCCTCACATGGCCGGTTTACATGTAGTGGTTGGTGATGATGGTTGCTCTTATTCATACTCACAAGCAACATGTGATTATGACATGAATAGTAACCTAAAATCAATACATACTAACACTACACTCTACCACTTTGCATGTGAATAAAATAAGGAAGAAAATCACCTCTTTTGGTGAGTTGATGACCGGCCAAAGTGACTTAAATAGAGCACTTTGGTTGTTCATTACTTACTTCTTGTTTTTCACTTGTTTTGACATATCTCTCTAAAATACTCAACTTCTCTCTAAACTCTCATATATACTAATATTCTCTACATATTACTAGTGTAGTAATACAATAATATTAGTAGTATTTATCTTACTTATTATCTAGTTAATAATAAGGTAAGATTATTTGGGTTTAATCTTGGGTGCAACAAGAAGGAGACCTTCTACTTTGGAGGTTATTTTTGGAGGATCATCCACTTAATTTCATGCTCAAGAACAATAAGAAGGAGTTCTTATTGTGCCCATATTGAACCGAAAAATCCCAATGTAAGGATGTTTTGGTCTTATCTTTTCTTTTATGCTTTTATATTTGCATGCATGATAACTAGATCCTAAATCATTAACTTAATATAATTTAATGAACTAATTAGAGGAGTCTAATTAAAGGTCTAGGACTTTCATGTGGTTTCATAGCTCAATTGTTACATGCCTGTCGATTTTAAGCATTAAAATCGAGTTATACGATAACTTGGGTAAAATTGAAAATTTGTGTTAAAAATTGGTTTGCACGAAGTTTTTGATTTGCATGCATACCTACTGACCTCAAAATGGTTGTGGTCAAATTTGGTGATTTTATGGATTAATTTGCTATTTATTTTGATTTATGGCCTTTAAATCATGTTAATATGCATGTTTTATGTTAAAAGTTAACTTAAAATAGTTGCATGTTGATTCTGACAATGAAATTTTGATATGATCTCACATGAATATTTTAAATATTTTATGTAAAATTTCGTGACTTTTAATTAAGGTTTGCATGGTGATTGATTTTTATAAGATAAAAGTCAATAAAGTGAGATTATTATGATCATAAAATTGAAACTTGCTTTTCTGGTCTTGAAAATTTTTGGTACATTTTATAATCTGATTTATATCATCTTGGTGAAATGTTATAATTTGTTTCACTATTTTACTATATTTAATGGTTTTTATTTGAGAAAAACGTTGAATATTAAGTTATTTGTTCATAAAATTTATTCAAATTTTTTAGGCAAATGTTTCTGGTTTTTAGAGTTCCTGGAAATGTTCCAGATTTTACAAAATTTTTTGTTTCAAATTTTTATGATTTTTATATTTTATTTTGGGTTTATTTCATAAATGTTATGATTAAACCTCTATATTTAGCAAATACGATCAATTCGAACTAATTAAAAACAAACAAAGTTAGTGAGGACTAATTTTGAGTTCTAAATCAGTTTAGATAATTAGTTTGAGCTTAAATACGATTTAAGTGCTGATTAGTGATTTGTAATGGTTAAAAATCGATAAAATCCATAAAACCGAGCTAGAATGAGCATGATAAGTATTAAGGGCGATTTTGGTATGATTTTTACAGGATTTTATTTATGTTGTCATTGTTGAATGAATGAATGTCATTTATTTAATTTTTAATGCAAGTTGTACCTAGTATGGCCTAGATTATTTTAATCGGTATTACCCGTAATGTAAGGGAATACCAATTCGGTTGTAATTTTATTTGCGATCTCGTATCGCCGTTTGTAATAATTTAATTTCATTTTTAGATCAAATGTATAATAGGAATTTTATTTGTATCTTTTTGTAATTAATTATTATAAAGACGGAGATTCCCGAAGTCGGTGTTCCAAAAGACGGTGCCATGAAGAGGCAAGGGGCCAAGGAGTTGGTTTCCGATTTTGTAATCTACTAGTTAATTAGATTAGCTAGGTGGCCATACTAGGATTTATTATTTGCTTGCTTTATTTTTCCGCTCATGCCAAAATTGCCAACATGCATCTTTATTTCTCGATTGTCAATTCAAAGTTATTCAAAATTCACCGACTTAGTTCGCTTATAGGGAATTAATAACAAAATTGACAAGACCTCTCACATAACTTAAAAAAAAAATTGAGATTTAGCCTTACCAATTGAAGCACCTATGAACCCCGTGTTCATTAGGGCTACCACGCTCGTGGGTCCCTTTTTACCTCGGGTAAGTAGGGTGATGCGATCACAAGCCAAAATTGGATTGGACTCAACGAGATAAGCGTTATCTTGGGACTAGGAGATGGATTTAGTTGAAATCCGTCAACCAAGAGTTCTAAGTGTAGAATTAGTCAAGTATTGACTTACCATTTTAGATAAAGGTAGCATGCGATGACTATTTTTGTCTAAAAGATGGGTCTTGGAATCACTTATATAATTTCGTGAGGGGTCATTATATGAGTGACTTGTTAAAATTGTTTTACAAGTGAATTATATATAAGCAATGAATGTTTATTTTCCGTTGATATTTATTTTTATTCGCGCAATGACAATTATTTTTCTTCTATGAACTTATAAATCCGTTCAATCGTGGAAAAGGTTTCCATTATTTTATACGGTAGTATATTGATTGCGATCTTCGTTTAAACCACCGTAGCTAAAGACAAAATGAATTTTATCTTTTGATCCTCATATTCACCATTGCAAATGTCTCTTATGAAGAGTAAATGAATAAGTCACACTTAGTCAAAAGCGTTTTTGAATATTTAGTGACGCCTTCTTATAACAATGGTACATCAAATTTTTGCTCCAAAGAAAATATTTGTATTTTGGTATGTCGTCATAATGCTCCTTATCGAGGCTTACCTCAAAAGAGGTCAAATCAGTTGGGATGACTAGGTTAATCGATTTATTTGAAATCGTGAACAACCAAATACCGTAGTCACTTCATGAAAGGTTTATCCTTTTGAAGGTAAAACCATGAATGAAATGAATAATAGTCTTCACAATAATTCCAATATACTTGTCTAAGTAGAGATTCATGAAAGTGAGTGGGAGCACTAAGAATGATGTTTATATTCTTAATTGTTAAGACGAGGTTCAAGAGTAGGTTGGCTCGACTTTGACACAAGGCAAGGGAAAAAGGCAAGACTATTTTGAATAGTAAAGTCAAAACCCAAGCAAGGTGTCGAACCCAACTTTTGACGATTCTATTTTACAGTGTAGGACACAAGAAAAGAATCTGCCCCAAGTTTTCTAAAAAGTTAGAAATTGGGTGTATTTTTTTTTCACCCATAATATCTATATGATCGACATTTATTTTGCTAAAATGCAAGTTTTGGGTATCAGATACCCATTATGGTTTTCATCAATGTATTCAATGCATATAATAATGATTCGTGCGACGACTAACCATGATTAAATGTCGACCTACAAGGGAAATATAACTATTGTAGTTTTATTTCTATAGAGACATATAAAAGTTATAATGTGATCAATCTAGTTTTGGATTTAGAGGTATACTTTAATAAACGTTATTATGTACATGACCTCTAAATAAAGAATATAGTATCCACTTTTGTGTACGACACAAGTGTTTCACTTTTGTGAATGGAACAAGCGTTGTATCTATTTATGCCTATACTTGGTCAATGGTTATCCCATACCAATCAAAGGTAATTATATTCTTGACCTAAACTAGAAATTACTTGTCATATAGATTGAAAAAGGCTCAAAGTTGGTGACCCAAATCTAATCTTAGTTCTGGATTGTGTAGCACATTAAGAGGCTAGTATTAACAACTATCCCTAAACCATCTGATTTTGAATCTTATGGTGTGTGCGAATCTTGTATTCAAGGCAAGATGATTCGTGCCCTTTTGTTAAAAAGGAAATCGAACTAGTAAGTTATTGGCCCCATTACATAAGAATATGTGTAGTCCAATAAAAAACACAACCAGAGATGGTTATGACTATTTCAATTTATTTACCAACGATTTAAGTAGATATTATATTTAATTCTACTTAATGAGGTGCTATGGGAAATCTTTGAAAAGTTCAAAGAGCTTCAATGTGAAGTAGTTAATCACCAAGAGTATTAGACAAGGACTTACGAGTAAATCGTAACTATAAATATCTAAGTATTGACTTTGATTTTCACCAAAAGTATTGTGAAATAGTTTCACGAGTTAACTTCTCTAACACACATTATGAGATAAGGTGTTGTTGCATAGAGATACAGAACCTTATACGATATGGTTTTGTCTTTGTCAAGTCAAAATGAGCCATTTGACTAACCTTGGGATCTTAATATTTTTGTCTGCTATTTCTTTTCCCACCATATTAAAACACATTTAAAACAGTCTGATTTCATTCCATATACGATATGGGTAGGTAGCGTACCTAATTGATAAGTTATTTGAATGAAACAAGTGCTCAATAATCCCACATTGACCACGAGAACAAAGCGTTTGTGACTCGTGATGCTGTCTTTCAATAAAAATACGATTATTTCTTGATAAGACAGAGTGGGAGAAAATGTTTCAAGAGCCACAAACTGAGCATATGGTCCGGAAAAAGTTTTCCTCATTGCTTGTTCAGTAGTTGTTTCTTCGGAACCTAGGAGGTCAGGTGGAATTTTATCACTCCTTTATAATGATGAATTCTAATATGCGACTTATAAAAGACTGTTTTTAGTCCCAACTTCTTGCTAATGGCTTAGAGTCATGTGATTCGTAATGGACTCCATGCGTGATAGTCAGGTATGTGACCTGGTAAATTTTACTTGAAGAAGTACGACCTCTTCAATATAAATTGTTTTTTTAAGATCGAAATTTGCATAGATGAACATTAAAATGTTTCAAAAGATAAATTGATAGGCAAAGAGTTTTGCACCAACCTTATTTCTTTGATCCATTCGAATATACTTAGCGATTACAGCATATCATAATAGTATGATGTCAACTGGATCTCAAGAACCACCTTCTTGAATACGATTCTAGAAGAGGTAGTATATTTTATATTCACCTGTGGGTTCGTAGATCCTAATTATCCTAAGTTAATTTGCAAGCTTAAGAGTATGTCTTAAGTAAGCACAAAAGAGTTGGAATTAGTGTGTCAATCATGTTGCAAAATATTTCTCGATATCTCGAGGAATTATGTTTATACATGAAGTTTAGTGGGAGTAATGTGGTGTGCATCAGTCTTATATGTGGAGACATATTGATCATTTTAGATGATGGAATATTTTGGAGAAGTAAAATACATCTTTTAGATATCTGGATTTATGAAGATAAATCTAAAAGGATATTAGCATTAAGTCAAAATTCTTATATTGATAAGATCTTTGACTAGTTCAAGGAAGTTGAACACATGATAATTGATTCCTTTTGCTTCCGCTGCGGGATCAATTATATACGCTGTGATGTATACTCAATCCGACATTTCGCATGCTTTGAGTATGACGAATCATTTGCAATCAGATCCAAGTGAGAGTCACTTGATAGCCATAAAGAACATCCTTAGTACTTGCGAAGGACTAAAAGATATGTTCCATGTGTTTGGAGTTTAAAATGAGTTGCGTGTAAGGGTTACACAGACTTCAGGTTCCAAACTGATCAAAGTGATTTGAAATCACGAACTGGCTGTGTTTCATAGAAGATTTGTCTGTTGGAAGAGTTCCAAACAGAAAATACTATTGGAAAGGTTCCAAGTAGGAATGACATTTTCAAATATAAATGTCATGTATCCGCTGGAAGTGTTCCAGGCAGTTTATCATTGCGGATTTAACAACGGAAATGGAGTACATTGCGTAATATGATGATGCATATGAAAGTAGCTTGGATTCGACAGTATTGGAGGGACTAGAAGTAGTTCATATAGTTGTATATCCTATCCCATGATACTGGTAAAACAGTGGGAGCTACATTTAGGCCAAGAGTCCTAAGTCTAGATTCAAACCTAGACGCGTACTCATAAAGTTTTATGTAATATGAGATTACGTAGACAAAGAGAAATAGCAATCAGAACGATGGGAAAGATGCAAGTATTGCTAATTCATTAGCCATGCATTTTGCAGGCTGAACATGATAGTCATGTCATTTCAATGGGATTGAAATATATACCTGAATTGCTAGAGATTATGAGATATGAAATTATTGATAACGTATCAATTTTTCCAAATATTAGATAATCGCATGCATTGTTAGAGTTTCATTAAAAACTCCTTATTTAGTTTGACTAAATTTTAATACTTTGTTTATCCGAATTGGTTGAAAGAAAAGTTGAACCCAATTCAAGTGAACAGGATGTGAACTTAGTGTTTTGTCCCTAGTTCACTCATTTCGAGGTTCGGTGACGTCTTGAGTCACTAGATTTGTAAGTCGATCGAGGTTGAGTTCAGCACATGGGGTCATGGGAGATGACTGGTCTGTTACATAGACAACTGTGGAGACACTCTGTCGGGGCAGGACCATAATAGAG
>JAIUZE010046260.1:0-10089 GCA_022085475.1 Heliosperma pusillum
GTGGGGAGTAACTCCGAGTTCTCCCAGCCACGAAATGTCATGTTAATATAACATAAAAGCATATAAATATGAGCAAATATAATACATAGCCCATTTAAAGGCTAAACCATAAAGCTTTTCATGTGAAATTCAATATAAACAACATATAGTCCTAGCATGTGAATACTAGACCAACTCAAGCTACACTATCATGTGAGTCACATATCATACGGGAATCCAAACTCTATCAACCATAGCCGGCTTGCATCTCACCTTCTATGTTTCATAGAATCATCAAACAAGAAAGGGCAATATATCCAGAGACAGGCATAAGTTCCTAGTACAGTCAATAGTCACTTTGTAACTCGAGTCTATACCACGAAGTAGGGAAGCTAGTATTTTAGCTCAGAGGTTACATTTAAAACATGGCCAAGATACAACTCAACCCTAATCCTAGACTGCGCAGACCTAGAGAAATGCGGATAAAACCACCGCACCCAAGACTCATGATAAAACCACATGAGTACCCTAAGGAGTCCAACAAAGGGTTGGCTAGTACTTAAGCTGACCATCCACTCACAAAATAGGCAGAAAAGTCATGCCCCAGCTTGGATATAAACCCACCAAGCCGGGAACACAAAGGCTATTAAGCCGTGAACATACACTCGTCAAAGACTATAATGACCTATCTATGACAATGACTGAAAATCCTCACTTAAGACCTCGTCCCAAGTGAATACTTTAGCCAACTTAACAATAAAAAGGGCAAAAAGTCCAAACTTGTAAATACAAATGATCACAAGCTAGCATATGGACGACTACATACAAATATAATCAAATGACAATCCAACATTCCAAACCAACATGGCCAAAGCATTAAAATATAACATTCAATATCAACCATAGTCATCCAAACTTACCCCAAAGACAAATCCCCGACCCAAGTCCCGCGACGGGTCATTGGTCAAATCAGGGCTGACCGGTTTAAACCTAATTTGACCAAACTCATTCGGTCATATTGGCCCAGCTCAGAGTCTTGACTCATTTTGACTCAAATCATACAATTCAACATAATACAATTCATGTGAAAATTATCAACATAAGGAAAAATTATTCCAACTTATAAGCTAACCCATTTCCAAAGATTTCTCATAATAATAAAAATTACTAATACACCAAAATATCAACGTGTTCAATTGTACAAATGAAAAACACAAAGCATCAAACAAAGGCTCAAACACACAACCCGAACAACGGCCAAACCCGGCCACACACATGCCACAAACACGCCACAAACACGCCGCAAACACGCCACAAACACGCCCCACACACGGCCTGTTTTGGGGCTGTTTTGGGCAGCCCTAATATCTCCTTCCTTTTCCATCCAAAACCCGTCTCAACAATGATACAAAACCATTCCAACAACACACAACCATTATCAATTCAATTCAACACTACAAACATATGAAATAACCATAAAACTAATAAACTTAACAACAATAATTCATATGAATAAAACCTAACAAATTACTACTCTCATAACATCCAACACATAACAAATGTAACATTATATCGTCGAGTAACTCGGAATAGTTACCTTAAGGTAGAAAAACGAAAGTAACCCTTGAGAAAACCCTAAAAACCGCGACTACCCTTCGTCCTCTACTATATATGAGTCTCCTAAGTCGTCTTCATGATCTTCACCTATTTAAAACAACAAAAACACAACAATTATCACTTAAACCGAAATTATACCCAAAAATAAGCTTAAATCGAAATTAGGGAAACTGGAATTAAAACATACTAGGATGTAGATCTTGAAGAGCGGATTCCGAATATATAAATTTTGCGAAAATCGGACTAGAAACGAAGAAGTTATGCTGAAATTACGATTGTAAGTTTTTTTTTTGATTTTTGATGTTGGTAGAACGAATTGGGGAAAATAAAAATGAAACCTAAGGGAGAGGGGAAGGCTGGCTGTCATAAGGGTCATGGGGTATTGGGTCTATTTTTTTTTTTACTCGGTTTTGGTTCGATTTGACGGTAATTCGAATTATTCGTCAAACGCGATTTCCGACAACGCTAAAGTTTTTAAACACAAGTTTACTAGAATTTTAAGTACTCCTATGCCTAATATCCTAACTCATTTACCCAACGACCGTAAGAAATGGAAAATCCCATTTGTACGACTTTTCTTTGAAATACTCTTTTATTAAAGAAAAAGGTTTAAATATAGTTTAAATTACTTTTAAACATTTCCAAACTATCAAAAATAATTATATTACTTCAAAATAAAATAAAATTATATTTTGTCGAATTATTATTATTTCAATTAAATTAATAGTAAATTAAAGTTGATTTAAAATATTATTTTTAAAATATAATAACGGTCCAAATTTACGGGGTGTTACAATCATCCCTCCTTTTAAAAAGTTTCGTCCCCGAAACTTAGAAGAAAGAATAATTGTATATATATAAGTCTATCTTTTAAAATCAAATAAATAAAATTCTCAAGATATGAACGTATGAAAATATAAGTGTCCTTTTAATGGAACGGAGATACTCTTGTCGATCACTCAAGAACATCAATATTCCAATTCAAAGACATAAAAAAAATACATTTTTACACCAACAAATGATAAAAATAATTATCAGACGTCTCCAATAACAAGATTTAATACTCATTGACGTTAAAACCAGTGAAAAACATTAAAATATTTTCAAAACCTTTAGTTCAAAATTTTTATAATAAGGGTAATAACTCCACTAGCTATAACTAAATTCTAACTACGGTTTCTAAACACTAAGCAAGGACTATTAACGCGGAGAATACGTAAGAAAAAGGAATAACCTCACGAGAAGAGTTCGGAATAACCTTGATTTGCTTGACCACTCGGAATAAACCTTCTCTTATTAGGATAAGAGGGAATGGAAGAAGCAACATAAGGCCTAGAAGGAACAACGTAAGGCCTAGGAGTAGGATAGAATGGCTTCTTGCCAAGAGATGTACTAGAAGCACGAGCCTCTTCATCAATAGCTTTAAGAGAGCTCTCGGCCCATAAGGCATCATCGTAGATCGAGACAAAGGATGTAGAATCTCTACGAATCATACTCTTAAGCTTTGGAGTAAGCTTTTCACGATAAAAGAAAACTTTTTCATCTTCATTTTTGACAAGTCTAGTAGCATAGTGAGAAAGTTCATTGAATTTATCGGTAAAGGCTTGAACAGAAAGATTTCCTTGCTTCAATTCCATGAACTCTTTAAGTCTTTGTTGTTTCAGCTCTTTTGGATAGAATCTAGTTTCAACTCGATCCTTAAAGCGATCCCAACCAAAGCCAGGTTCAAGAATAGAAGTAGGACCAGTCATAGACCACCATCTATCCGCTTCGTTCACAAGGAAATGAGAAGCCAATTTCACCTTGTCACCTTCACGAACTTCATACAAGGCAAAACTCTTCTCCAATTCACGGAACCATTCAGTGAGTGCCACTGGATCTACTTCACCACCATACGTCTTGGTGTTGTTTCGAGTTAATTGATTTGCCACCCAAGTATAAGTGCCAGGGGCATCTTCTGGAGGCGGAGTAGGAAGAGGAGCAGGAACAGGTTGGTTTTGTTGATTCTGAAGAATCTGAGTAAGAGCTTGCAGGATTGCATTATCTACAGCTTTTCTTGGAGGAGCCATCTTACAAAAGAAGACATTGGCTTACTTAACAAAGACTTACTTAACAAATAGCAATCACAAATAGACTACAACATAAAGTCCTAAATCTACCCATCCTACCCATCTCTCAAGTTTATTATTTCAAGGTAAAGTTATTTATAGTAGGGTGCACAAACGTGCGTTGGGAGCAAATAAGCTCTGATACCAACTGTGACACCCTCAAAAATCGCGGAAAAATTAAACACGTAATTTCTAAATAAAAACTGCATGAATATGTTTGTAATAGGTTCATTTGAGTAAAAACCTGTAATTTTTAAAACCTGAACCTGTTATAAAGATATCCTAATAGAAGGTGTCAAAACATGCAAGGTCTAAACAAACTTATTTACATAACCATCGCTATAAATAGCGGAGAACAAAATGATACAAAACAAATGTATAGAGAGAGACATATGTCTCTAAAAGTGTGACATACATGTCACTACAAAATGGGAACCAATCTAAGTTCCAAGGTTACTTTGCTCGCTAGCTCGTCCGTGTACCCCATATAAGCATCACCTACCTGTCAATCGCATTTTATACAAACACGAAAGCCACCGTCAGTGGGGAGTAACTCCGAGTTCTCCCAGCCACGAAATGTCATGTTAATATAACATGAAAGCATATAAATATGAGCAAATATAATACATAGCCCATTTAAAGGCTAAACCATAAAGCTTTTCATGTGAAACTCAATATAAACAACATATAGTCCTAGCATGTGAATACTAGACCAACTCAAGCTACACTATCATGTGAGTCACATATCATACGGGAATCCAAACTCTATCAACCATAGCCGGCTTGCATCTCACCTTCTATGTTTCATAGAATCATCAAACAAGAAAGGGCAATATATCTAGAGACAGGCATAAGTTCCTAGTACAGTCAATAGTCACTTTGTAACTCGAGTCTATACCACGAGGTAGGGAAGCTAGTATTTTAGCTCAGAGGGTACATTTAAAACATGGCCAAGATACAACTCAACCCTAATCCTAGACTGCGCAGACCTAGAGAAATGCGGATAAAACCACCGCACCCAAGACTCATGATAAAACCACATGAGTACCCTAAGGAGTCCACCAAAGGGTTGGCTAGTACTTAAGCTGACCATCCACTCACAAAATAGGCAGGAAAGTCATGCCCCAGCTTGGATATAAACCCACCAAGCCGGGAACACAAAGGCTATTAAGCCGTGAACATACACTCGTCAAAGACTATAATGACCTATCTATGACAATGACTGAAAATACTCACGTAAGACCTCGTCCCAAGTGAATACTTTAGCCAACTTAACAATAAAAAGGGCAAAAAGTCCAAACTTGTAAATACAAATGATCACAAGCTAGCATATGGACGACTACATACACATATAATCAAATGACAATCCAACATTCCAAACCAACATGGCCAAGGCATTAAAATATAACATTCAATATCAACCATAGTCATCCAAACTTACCCCAAAGACAAATCCCCAACCCAAGTCCCGCGACGGGTCATTGGTCAAATCAGGGCTGACCGGTTTAAACCTAATTTGACCAAACTCATTCGGTCATATTGGCTCAGCTCAGAGTCTTGACTCATTTTGACTCAAATCACACAATTCAACATACTACAATTCATGTGAAAATTATCAACATAAGGAAAAATTATTCCAACTTATAAGCTAACCCATTTCCAACAATTTCTCATAATAATAAAAATTACTAATACACCAAAATATCAACATGTTCAATTGTACAAATGACAAACACAAAGCATCAAACAAAGGCTCAAACACACAACCCGAACAACAGCCAAACCCGGCCACACAAACGCCACACACACGCCACAAACACGCCGCAAACACGCCACCAACACACCCCACACACGGCCTGTTTTGGGGCTGTTTTGGGCAGCCCTACTATCTCCTTCCTTTTCCATCCAAAAACCCGTCTCAACAATGATACAAAACCATTCCAACAACACACAACCATTATCAATTCAATTCAACACTACAAACATATGAAATAACCATAAAACTAATAAACTTAACAACAATAATTCATATGACTAAAACCTAACAAATTACTACTCACATAACATCCAACACATAACAAATGTAACATTATATCGTCGAGTAACTCGGAATAGTTACCTTAAGCTAGAAAAACGAAAGTAACCCTTGAGAAAACCCTAAAAACCGCGACTACCCTTCGTCCTCTACCATATATGAGTCTCCTAAGTCGTCTTCATGATCTTCACCTATTTAAAACAACAAAAACACAACAATTATCACATAAACCGAAATTATACCCAAAAATAAGCTTAAATCGAAATTAGGGAAACTGGAATTAAAACATACTAGGATGTAGATCTTGAAGAGAGGATTTCGAATATATAAATTTTGCGAAAATCGGACTAGAAACGAAGAAGTTATGCTGAAATTACGATTGTAAGTTTTTTTTTGATTTTTGATGTCGGTAGAACGAATTGGGGAAAAGAAAAATGAAACCTAAGGGAGAGGGGAAGGCTGGCTGTCATAAGGCTCATGGGGTATTGGGTCTATTTTTTTTTTACTCGGTTTTGGTTCGATTTGACGGGAATTCGAATTATTCGTCAAACGCGATTTCCGACAACGCTAAAGTTTTTAAACACAAGTTTACTAGAATTTTAAGTACTCCTATGCCTAATATCCTAACTCATTTACCCAACGACCATAAGAAATGGAAAATCCCATTTTTACGACTTTTCTTTGAAATACTCTTTTATTAAAGAAAAAGGTTTAAATATAGTTTAAATTACTTTTAAACATTTCCAAACTATCAAACATAATTATATTACTTCAAAATAAAATAAAATTATATTTTGTCGAATTATTATTATTTCAATTAAATTAATATTAAATTAAAGTTGATTTAAAATATTATTTTTAAAATATAATAACGGTCCAAATTTACGGGGTGTTACATTGTAACTCCTTGTGTTAACAATGAGGCTTCCTTGCTTCATTACCCATTGTTTGCATTGTAACTCCTTGTGTGAACAATGACTCTTCCTTACTTCATTACCCATTGTTACATTGTAACTCCTTGTGTGAACAATGAGTCTTCCTTTCTTCATTACCCATTGTTTGCATTGTAACTCCTTGTGTGAACAATGAGTCTTCCTTGCTTCATTCCCCATTGTTACATTGAAACTCGTTGTGTGAACAATGAGTCTTCCTTGCTTCATTACCCATTGTTTGCATTTTAACTCCTTGTGTGAACAATGACTCTCCCTTGCTTCATTACCCATCGTTACATTGTAACTCGTTATGTGAAGAATGAGTCTTCCTTGCTTCATTACCCATTGTTACATTGTAACTCGTTGTGTGAACAATGAGTCTTCCTTGCTTCGTTACCCATTGTTTGCATTGTAACTTCTTGTTTGAACAATGAGTCTTCCTTGCTTCATTACCCGTTATTTGCATTGTAACTCCTTGTGTGAATAATGAGTCTTCCTTGATTCATTACTCATTGTTTGCATTGTAACTCCTTGGGTCAACAATGAGTCTTCCTTGCTTCATTACCGATTGTTGCATTGTAACTCCTTGTGTGAACAATGAGTCTTCCTTGCTTCATTACCCATTGTTTGCATTGTAACTCATTGTGTGCACAATGAGTCTTCCTTGCTCTATTACCCATTGCTTACATTGTAAGTCCTTGTGTGACTCTTCCTTCATTACCCATTGTTTGCATTGTAACTCCTTGTTTGAACAATGAGTCTACCTTGCTTCATTACCCGTTGTTTGCATTGTAACTCCTTGTGTGAAAAATGAGTCTCCTTTGCTTCATTACCCATTGTTTGCATTGTAACTCCTTGTGTGAACAATGAGTCTTCCTTGCTTTATTACCCATAGTTATATTGTAACTCCTTGTGTGAGCAATGAGTCTTCCTTGCTTCATTACCCATTGTTTGCATTGTAACTTGTTGTGTGAACAATGAGTCTTCCTTGCTTCATTACCCAGTGTTTGCATTGTAAAACTCCTTGTGTGAACAATGACTCTTCTTTGCTCCATTACCCATTGTTTGTATTGTAACTCCTTGGGTCAACAATGAGTCTTCCTTGCTTCATTACCGATTGTTGCATTGTAACTCCTTGTGTGAACAATGAGTCTTCCTTGCTTCATTACCCATTGTTTGCATTGTAACTCATTGTGTGCACAATGAGTCTTCCTTGCTCTATTACCCATTGCTTACATTGTAAGTCCTTGTGTGAGTCTTCCTTCATTACCCATTGTTTGCATTGTAACTCCTTGTTTGAACAATGAGTCTACCTTGCTTCATTACCCGTTGTTTGCATTGTAACTCCTTGTGTGAAAAATGAGTCTCCTTTGCTTCATTACCCATTGTTTGCATTGTAACTCCTTGTGTGAACAATGAGTCTTCCTTGCTTTATTACCCATTGTTATATTGTAACTCCTTGTGTGAGCAATGAGTCTTCCTTGCTTCATTACCCATTGTTGCATTGTAACTCCTTGTGTTAACAATGAGGCTTCCTTGCTTCATTACCCATTGTTTGCATTGTAACTGCTTGTGTGAACAATGACTCTTCCTTACTTGATTACCCATTGTTACATTGTAACTCCTTGTGTGAGCAATGAGTCTTCCTTGATTCATTACCCATTGTTTGCATTGTAACTCCTTGTGTGAACAATGAGTCTTCCTTGCTTCACAAATAAATTCCCCATTGTTTAAACATTTTAACTCGTTGTGTGAACAATGAGTCTTCCTTGCTTCATTACCCATTGTTTGCATTTTAACTCCTTGTGTGAACAATGACTCTTCCTTGCTTCATTACCCATTGTTACATTGTAACTCGTTATATGAAGAATGAGTCTTCCTTGCTTCATTATCCATTGTTACATTGTAACTCGTTGTGTGAACAATGAGTCTTCCTTGCTTCATTACCCATTGTTTGCATTGTAACTCCTTGTGTGAACAATGATTATTCCTTGCTTCATTACCCTTTGTTGCATTGTAACTCCTTGTGTGAACAATGAGTCTTCCTTGCTTCATTACCTATTGTTTGCATTGTAACTCCTTGTGTGAAGAATAAGTCTTCCTTGCTTTATTACCAATTGTTTACATTGTAAGTCCTTGTGTGAGTCTTCTTGCATTACCCATTGTTTGCATTGTAACTTCTTGTTTGAACAATGTGTCTTCCTTGCTTCATTACCCGTTATTTGCATTGTAACTCCTTGTGTGAATAATGAGTCTTCCTTGCTTCATTACCCATTGTTTGCATTGTAACTCCTTGGGTCAACAATGAGTCTTCCTTGCTTCATTACCGATTGTTGCATTGTAACTCCTTGTGTGAACAATGAGTCTTCCTTGCTTCATTACCCATTGTTTGCATTGTAACTCATTGTGTGCACAATGAGTTTTCCTTGCTCTATTACCCATTGCTTACATTGTAAGTCCTTGTGTGAGTCTTCCTTCATTACCCATTGTTTGCATTGTAACTCCTTGTTTGAAAAATGAGTCTACCTTGCTTCATTACCCGTTGATTGCATTGTAACTCCTTGTGTGAAAAATGAGTCTCCTTTGCTTCATTACCCATTGTTTGCATTGTAACTCCTTGTGTGAACACTGAGTCTTCCTTGCTTTATTACCCATTGTTATATTGTAACTCCTTGTGTTAGCAATGAGTCTTCCTTGCTTCATTACCCATTGTTTGCATTGTAACTTGTTGTGTGAACAATGAGTCTTCCTTGCTTCATTTCCCAGTGTTTGCATTGTAACTCCTTGTGTGAACAATGAGTCTTCTTTGCTCCATTAACCATTGTTTGCATTGTAACTCCTTGGGTCAATAATGAGTCTTCCTTGCTTCATTACCCATTGTTATATTGTAACTCCTTGTGTGAGCAACGAGTCTTCCTTGCTTCATTACCCATTGTTGCATTGTAACTCCTTGTGTTAACAATGAGGCTTCCTTGCTTCATTACCCATTGTTTGCATTGCAACTCCTTGTGTGAACAATGACTCTTCCTTACTTCATTACCCATTGTTACATTGTAACTCCTTGTGTGAGCAATGAGTCTTCCTTGATTCATTACCCATTGTTTGCATTGTAACTCCTTGTGTGAACAATGAGTCTTCCTTGCTTCATTACCTATTGTTTGCATTGTAACTCCTTATTTGAACAATGAGTCTTCCTTCCTTCATTACCCGTTATTTGCATTGTAACTCCTTGTGTGAATAATGAGTCTTCCTTGCTTTATTACCCATTGTTTCCATTGTAACTCCTTTAGTCAACAATGAGTCTTCCTTGCTTCATTACCCATTGTTCCATTGTAACTCCTTGTGTGAACAATGAATCTTCCTTGCTTCATTACCCATTGTTTGCATTGTAACTCATTGTGTGAACAATGAGTCTTCC
>JAIUZE010046262.1:0-13986 GCA_022085475.1 Heliosperma pusillum
AGTTTTACAATATAAGCTCTAGGTTCACAAAATAAGAAATAAAGAACTTAAGAAAACGATTTTACCCATTCATGACCAAGTTTCACAAAATCATCTTTACTATTGACAAAACAAGGTCTAGGATTTACGAAATAAGAAAAAGAGCTAAATAAGTGATTTCAACCATTTATGATCAAGTTTCACAAAATCACCTTCAAGGATCACAAAACAGGGTTTAGGATTCACAAAATAAGAAAAAGAACAAAATAAGTAATAACTTTTAACCATTTATGACTAAGTTTCACAAACATCTTCAAGGTTCAACAAAACATGGTCAATGATTCACAAAATAAGAAAAAAAAAGTAAAAAAGTAAACAATTTCAACCATTTATGACCAAGTTAAATAACCTTCATGGTTAACAAAACAAGGTCATTGATTCACCAAAAAAAAAACTTGATAAGCAAAAGATATAACCCTAGATCAAGTTTCACAAGATTAGAAATTTCACAAAATCACTTTCAATCATTCCCGACAAGTTTCACAAATCAAATTCCAATTTCATAGTATAAGCTCTAAGATTCACAAAATCAGCAAATTAAAACAATATTCATTTGCTAAAACAAAATCAATATCTGAACAAATGCTTGAATTCAAAACCAACATAAATCAAACATAGAAGTAAATAAAAAGTAGTTAAAACTTCTTCAATCACCATCATCCTCACACGTACATCATTATCTATTCTCTACTTCTTCCTCCTCCTCGATGTACATGTACCCTGTGTGAAGAATCAATCTTTAAATTACATACTTTTTTGGAAAAAATGATAACCTCTACGAATATAGATATTATCAGACGTAGTTATATTACACGTATTTGCTTTTTCACAACGATCTATAGGTAATAAAATTAAAAGAAAAGTAGTAGAAGAATACATACTTGATTTTCAGGAGGATGCTATCTTATAGAAAACTTGTCACTCAACCAACTATTTCTTTCTATCTAGAACTCGCTAATGACCTTAGCCCAGTTATCTTCGAATTCCTCAGGCTTCATATCGTTGCTGCAAACAACATTGTAAGAGTTCAGTGTCTTTGAAAGCTATTCTCCCAACCTTGTTCGTTACTCTTCTCATGATGTGGCACATGCAAAAGCAATGTCTTGCTATTTTGAACACCGCTACAAATCACAAAATAATAATATCTATTGTCAAAAATCATTTTTTAATAACTAAAATTTTAAAACAAGTCCCTAGATTCATAACTAAACAAACATATATGCATCATATGATTAAATTTTCACCGTGAAAGGCCGACTATTATAAGGTTCACAAAATCACGTCTAAGTTTCACAAAATAAGGTCCTAGATTCACAAATAAACAAACACATACGCATCATATAATTAACTTTTCTCCGTGACAGACCGACTATTATAAGGTGCACGGAATCTTGTCAAAGATTCACAAAATAAGGGCCTAAATTCACAACTAAACAAACATATATTCATCATATGATTAACTTTCCACCGTGACTGACCGACTATTATAAGGTTCACAAAATTCATGTTTAAGTTTTACAAAATAAGGTCCTAGATTCACAACTAGACAAACATATATGCATCATATGATTAACTTTTCACCGACTATTATAAGGTTCACATAAATATTTCTATGTTTCACAGAATCATGTCCTATATTCACAACTAAACAAATATATATTCATCATATATTAACTTTTCACAGTGACAGAGAGACCATTATAAAGGTTCACAAAATCATACCTATGTTTCACAAAGTCAGGTCCTAGATTCACAACTTAACAAACATATATGCATCATATCATTAACTTTTCACCGTGATTGGCTGACTATTATAAGGTTCACAAAATCATATTTATGTTTCACAAAGTTAGGAACTAGATTCACGACTAAACAAACGTATGTGCGTCATATGATTAACTTTTCACCGTGACAGACCGACTATTATGAGGCTCACAAAATCATGTCTATGTTTCACAAAATCAGGTCCTATATTCACAACTAAACAAACATATCTACATCATATATCAAATTTTCATTGTGACAGAGCGACTATTATAAGGTGCACAAAATCATAAATAAGTTTCACAAAATCAAGTCCTAGATTCACAACAAAATAAACATATACACATCATACATTATAATAGTCATATTAGTTCAGTATCTACTTTCACTAATAACATTTCCCTTCATTGTAATCCAACAGTTGGTTGATAAGAAAAACATCCTGACAAAATCAGTAGCAACATAACACATTCCTCGGCTTAAAACACACCACATCACATAAGACATTATCAGCAGCATCTTCAATAGGCATTATCAACATCATCACAATATCATCTTGAAGATTCAATCAACCAACTCCTACATTCACAAAATTAAGTAACCTATTCACAAAATTGACTCAAATCATAAACTAAACCTCACAAATAACCAAAATACAAAATCGAGCCATATATTCCACAAATTGAGCAAAATGTTTCACAAATTAAATATGAAAATGAAAACAATAATTTAAACATAAGATTATACAATAATTACGAAAAAAATCCGAAACACATGTTTCAATAGCACTATTGTCATCAAATATTGTGATATCTACCATTTCCATAACAATATAAAAGCTTCAAATTCCTCAAAAACAATGTAATAATTTGTGGAAATCACAAGGTTAATAAAAATCGCTTTATAGTTGATCCTTAATATCATCAATTTATAAGTGAATTAATTATATGAATATGCTTAGTTATGATAAAAATTACGAAATTACCTGAAAATTAATCGAAATCTTCTTCAAAAATGGCTAAACTTAAGTTGATGTGTTTTGCTTTGATGAATCTACCGACAATTCAACGGAAATTTGAAATTGATTTTACTTATTCCATTTTTGGAAACTCGATATTCTTGAGAAAATTTGTGCTGAGATTTTTTTTTTATGAAAAAGTAATCAGTTGAATGAATCAAAGAGAAAATATTTGAGTTTTTGGATGATTTGTTTTAGAGAGAGAAAATATTTGGGCCAAATGAAAAGATTAGGAATGACCCTAAACTTTCAGCCTATCAAACAACCGAAAATCAGCCCATAAATTCAGTCTAATGAAAAATTTGGTGAGGCAGGCCGCCTCGCCATAATTAGCTGCCTCACCTGATTCAGACTCTATATATATATATATATATATATATATATATATATATAGGTTCTTAAGAGTTCCTTATATTATTTGAGTCCTTAAGTCCTTATAAGGGCCTTTGGATCAACCAAATCAATGGTTGAGATGGAGAGAGAGGTAATGGCTTCAATAGGCCCAAAAAAAAAGGAAAATCAAATTTATGCATGTTAGTGGGTTTCACTGCCCCAAGACACAGAGAAACGTACTATATCTGACAAGATCTATTAGGTTTTAGTCATTTATCCTGTATCCACCATGCAAACACTTTCTATCTCTATAATACAACTTCACAACCTCTCTCTACATCCAAAAGCTCCATAATTGTGCTGGAACAATAATCTACAATCAGATTTCGTTAATATTACTGTCTAAATATTCCAAATATTTGCAAGGTTTCTTCAATATCGTCATTTCTGGTCAACAAATTGTTGAATTCGCGAATGGTAAGTTCTACTACAAGTTGTATTGATGTTTTGTATTATAAATAAATTATTGATGTTTCTTCAAGGTTTTGTTTGCATCATACAAATACTGCTATTGCTATTAAAGTTTCTTCAACAAATGTTTCTTCATATTTTTTTTAGTTGAAGTTACACATATTCCTATTAAAGTTTCATAAAACAGAGTTAAAGTGAAACTGTATCTTCATTATTAAAGTTTTACAAGACTTGTTTTTTGTTTGTTATTTTACTTTATTTTACTTTATTGGCAACTTAAAGTTACGTGTATTTAATTAATACTGAATCATGCTGGTGAATATTGTTGAATATTAGAATATTAGATTTTATTGAAGTAATATTAGAACTATAGATTCAAGTGAATAATATTGATGAACTAGTGTTGAAGTTCTACTGAAGACATGTAGCAACGTTGAAGTTAGAGGTATTTACATTAAAGTCTAATAAAACAACGTTGAAGTGACATAGTGATGAAGTTTCACTACCTGTACATTGAAGTTACACATGCTGTTGTTGAAGTGAAAACAATGATATTGTGATTGAATTTTATGTGTTGAAGTTACCCTACTTACATTAAAATTATTGATGTTTTGTATTATAAATAAATTATTGATGTTTCTTCAAGGCATCATACAAATACTGGAGCATAATTTTTAACACTGTTAAAGCATCTTCAAATTTTTTTAAGTTGAAGTTACACATATTGCTATTAAAGTTTCATAAAACAGAGTTAAAGTGAAACTGTTGTTGGAGTAGGTGTCCTCCACAATAGTGCGCCACATAATAAATCTTATTATGGAATATAATTGGGATATTTATTGACTATATATATGATTAGTCAGTTGATTAACGTAAATCAATAACGGTTGGCTGACTAGAGTTTGACGTTATTGTCGTTTGACGGCGGTGATCAACTGATCCCTTTCGGTCACACCTAAAGGATGAAATCCAAATAGTAACTAATTATTTGTATACGATACAGTTAATTAGTACATTACATATATTCGATATGTACGAGAGTTAATTGTTAGAAATTGAGTTAAGAACTCAAATTCGATTAAACTTATTTTTCAATTATGCGATAATTGACTAATAAATTTATATCTTATTTTAATACGATTAAATAAGATTTAACTTAGTAATTAATCGTTAAATTACTAAATTAGTTGAGGTTTTGAGATAGAGGTAATTAGTTAATTATATTTACAAGGAGTTGTAAAATAAATTAACTAAGCATTGTGGGACCCATTATATATTGATATAATGGTAGAATACTACTTAAAATGTTAAGTACATATTATTCATTTATTGTGTCATATAATTGTATATGATCAAATTAACACTTAATTATACAAGATAATTAAGCATATGATTAATAAGTATTTGTGGGACAAATATCAAAAATCAAAATGGATCAATTTGAGGCTCACATGGCCGGTTGTGGTGAAGTCAAATGATGATGTTGGTTGTTCTTATTTATACTCATAAGCAACATATGCTTATGACATGAATAGCAAACATGATATCATTTTATTCACTACAACACATTACCACCTCACATGGCAATAAAATAAGAAGAAAACATCACCTTTTTGTGATGATGAAACCGGCCCTCTTGGCTTTAAAAGGAGAACAATTGTTGTTCATTCCTTACAGAAGTTCATTCTTATTTTCCATACATCTCTCAAAACTAATCTTCTCTAAAACTCTCATATACTAATATTTACTAAGTATTACTAGTGTAGTAATATAGTCTAGTATTAGTAGAATAATATCTATCTTATTATCTAGTTAATAATAAGAGTAGATTATTTGGGTTAATCTTGGTGCAACTTAGAGGAGATCTTCTACATTGGAGATAGTTTTTGTTCCTCCATATTTATAGCTCAAGAACAAACAAGAAGGAGTTCTTGTTGTGCCCATATAATTTCCATATCAATGTGAGGAAATTTCTTCTTTTATATAAATGTCTTTATATTTTCATGCATGTTACATAGATCATTATAAACTAAATTAAAAAGTAATTTAGTAAATAATTAGAGGAGTCTAATTAAGGTCTATGGACTTTCAACTGTATCTTCATTATTAAACTTTTACAAAACAGACTTGTTTGTTATTTTACTTTATTGGTGAATATTATTGAATATTAGAACTACAGATTGAAGTGAATAATATTGATGAACTAGTATTGAAGTTCTACTGAAGACATGTAGCATATTAAAGTGTCAGAAAATATCCTTGTTAGAAAGCGTTGAAGTTACACATGAAATTCTTAGAAGTTTTCCGGATAGTGATTAAAGTTTGAAAGTTTTGAAGTTACAGGTATTTACATTAAAGTCCAATAAAACAACGTTGAAGTGACATAGTGTTGAAGTTTAACTACATGTACATTGAAGTTACATATGTTGTTGTTGAAGTACATAATATATTGTCTATTAATTGAAGTTACATTAATTGTGTATAGAAGTGATGCTGATAGTTGTTAAAGTTACATATAGTTTTGAAGTTACTTGTATTGTCGTTGAAGGTCTGCAAAACATCGTTGAAGTCACACAATGAATTTGAAGTTACACCATTCGTGAATTAAAGTTTCAGAAAATATCCTTAAAGTTTGAAAGTCTTGAAGTTACAGGTATTTACATTAAAGTCTAATAAAACAACGTTGAAGTGACATAGTGTTGAAGTTTCACTACCTGTACATTGAAGTAACACATGTTCTTGTTGAAGTAACACATGGTGTTGTTGAAGTAATAGATTAAAGTATTGTTGTTGAAGTGACATAGTGTTGAAGTTTCACTATGTGTACATTGAAGTAACACATGTTGTTGTTGAAGTAACAGAATTTGTACAACTTATGCAGGTTCATTTGCTGACGGAGAATGGGTGTTTTGTAAGAAAGTCGAAGATGAATTTACTCCTTACGTCGGGCAGGAGTTCTCTGCTATTGATGAAGCAGTTGATTTCTACAAAATATATGCACTTGCTTGTGGCTTTGACGTTCGGAAGTACACAACAAAGAAGTGGCGTGATGGAAAATTGAAATCAAAGCTTCTGGTTTGCAACCGAGAGGGGTTCAGTAAATCATACAAGGTGGATGAAACACTCAAAAGGAGAACTAAAATAACTAGGGTAATATGTATTGACCGAATCACCGATGAGCACAATCACGAACTAATCTCGGTCTATGATCGAGAGTTTCAGAAATTGTCAAGAAGAATTACGAGTTATCATAAACAGATCATCGTCTATAATTCGAGGGTTAGTAATTAATTTTAAATTGTCTCGTTGATATAGATTGTTTGCAACCTATATTAAAAGTGTTAGTATTATTGGATATAAGTTATTTAATAGTTGAATTTACGTTTTTTGTGTGTAGTTGAAGATTGGAGCAACAAAGACTTATAATATGTGCAAGGAGCACGTTAATGGTTTCGAGAATATTGGGGCTAGTTTAACAGATTTCAAAATCTTCCACAGGGATGCGAAGTGCTTCATTCATGAGCGAGACGGTCAGTTATTTGTAGATCATTTTAAGAACATGGCTGAAAATAGACAGGGATTCTTTTTCGACTACGATATAGACAGTGACGGAAGCCTACATAGGGCAATATGGGCTGACGCTATTGCGAAACATAATTACTCTGTATTTGGTGATGCGGTGTCCTTTGACCCAACTTATTATACCAACAAATATTCGATGGTATTCACCCTGTTTACCGGTGTCGACCACCATAAACGGTCAGTAACATTTTGTGGGGCTTTGATTGCGAAGGAGGACTTTGAATCCTTCAACTGGGTATTTACAAAGTTTTTGACAGCTATGGGAGGAAAGGAACCCGAGTACATCATCACAGATCAGGATCCAGGGATTATAAAATCTGTGGCAATAATGTTCAAGAGAGCGCGTCATCGATTTTGCATGTGGCATATCATGAACAAGGTGCCGGTCAAGTATGGACCCACGAGGGATGATTACAGCGATTTGATTAAAAAAATGAATGAAATTGTATGGGATGACGACCTTGAAGCGGTGGATTTTGACAAGAGATGGGAAATCATAATGGCGGAACATGAGATTGGTTTAGAAGATTGGTTTTCAGACACGTACCCTATAAGGTAACAGTGGGTGATGGCGCATTGCAGGGATTTGAAAATGGCGGGCGTTATGAGAACAACGCAGAGATCGGAGAGTGAAAATAGCTTTTTTAAGAGATTTGAGCGCAAATCAGGTAGTTTGGTAGAGTTTTGGATGCGTTTTGTTAGCGCTATGGACCATCAAAGACACCAACAAAAGAAGTTAGACAACGATAACCGACAATCATCACCCAAAATGGAAACTCATCTTGCTATAGAAAAACACGGAGCGGAAATCTACACACACGCGATTTTCAATGAGTTTAGGGAAGAGGTCAAATACTCTTTCAATACATGTAAAACCGGGGGGTACGCCAAGAGAGGTGAATTTGAGGTGACTACAGTAACTGATACATTTAGAGGAAAAGATTTTGAAGTTGAATACAACCCAGGTAATTTGTCAATGTTTACCATTTATTTAAATTTACATAGTTCATTAAATACACATATACTTGAAGTTACCAATAATGCTCTTGAAGTTACACACAATGAATGCTGTTACACTTTAAAAAAATAAAGTTATTCGATGTGTTATTGAAGTTACACACTAATCACATTGGATTTACAGACAATATGAAAAAAAAAAATGTATTGAACAATTAGATCTTGATGTTCCACAAGATTTAGCTTGAAGTTACCCAGGATTAAATTAAAGTTACCCAATTATTCGCTGAAGTAACATAATAATAGTATTGAAGTTACACAATGAAGTAACACAATTAGTTATTGAAGTAACACACTAATCACATTGGAGTTACAGGCGTAACATAAAGTATTGGAGTTACCCTACTTACATTGAAGTTACCCAATTAGTCACTGAAGTAACATAATAAAGTATTGAAGTTACACAATTACGTATTGAAGTCATATAATGGTCCCGAACTTACAATATTTATTATTTGAAGTGACACAAAATGTCGTTGGTCTTACATTATTTGAAAATTAGTCTCTGTAGTTACAGTATTTGTCAATTGAAGTAACAATGGTATTGAGGTAACACAATGAAGTATTAATGGTATTGAGGTAACACAATGAAGTATTGAAGTAACACAATGAAGTATTGAAGTAACACAATGAAGTATTGAAGTTACATATAATGGTCCTGAAGTTACAGTATTTGAAAATTAAAGTGTTGACAAATTTAATTATGTGCTAGGTACACTTGAGGGAAGATGCATCTGTAAAATGTTTGAAACAAAACGATTATTGTGCCGCAATCTCATATGGATTTATACATCCAATGGACTCAAAACGGTTCCCATCATTTATGTTGCTAAAAGATGGACTAAATATGCACTGCGCTTTAGTATGTTAGAAGGTGGTGGTTCAATAATAGAAGACGTTGATGTCATTGATGGTGAACTACTTGAGTTGGCAAATTTGTGGTCAGAAGTTCACGAGACCGTTGGGTAACTTAGGGGAAGGGGTAAGGCTGAGGTTGAGAGCTTGTGCATTTTAGTTCGAGAATTTAAGGACAAACTATTACCAGAATGGGGGCCCAAGAATAAACAACAAGATATTGAGACAATACTTGGTTGTACAGTATATGAAAAGATCACGACTCTTCCACCAAAACAGTGCAAAAACAAGGGTAGTGGTAAAAGGATGTTGTCGAGCAAGGCAAAGGCTGTTGCCTTAGCAAAAAAAGCCCAAACACTTATCTAATAATTGTAAGCGAATGTCCAACCATGACAAGAGAAATTGCCCGAACCCTTTTGCAGATCACCCACCATCCCCATCATCAGAGGACTATGAAAAAGGGGAAGTGTCAGGAGAACACGAATCAAAAGAAGAAGAATCAGAAGAGGAAGAAGAAGAAGAAGAAGAAGAAGAAGGCGAGGATGAAGAAGGAGATGCTGAGGAGGAAAACGATGTGTAATGAAGTGACAATTTAAGTAATTATTTTGCGCCAAGTGGTAATGCAGACGAGGTCTTAAGTATGTTTTACTTGGCAAATTATTTTATATGGAATCGTTGTACGTGACTTGAAGTTATTTGTTTTTGGGCTGACTGGCCTTGAAAAACCATTGAATGGCCTTGAACTTTTATTTATGTGTATTGGAGTTTCATTGAATGGTTTTGTAGTTTCATTTATAAAACCTTAAAGTTTCAGTTAATGGCCTTAAAATATGCTTCAGTGAATGGCCGATAAATTTCATTGAATTTCCTTGAAGTCTTTGAATGGCTTTGAAGTTGAATATAATAACATTGAATTTACACTCAAATTTGTAGTTACAAAAATTGCCTTGAAGTTTCTTTGAAATTACACACTAATCACATTGGAATTAAGTGACACCACTTAATTGGAATTACCAATAATGCACTTGAAGTTACACACTAATCACATTGGAGTTTCAGACAATATGACAATTAACATTTTCAACAATTAGATCTTGAAGTTACCCAATATTCATCTTGAAGTGACCCAGAATGAAGTTGAAGTTATACTAATGTCTGAAGGTACACAATATTACATCTACCATTGAAGGGACACAAAGTGTACTAACCATTGATATTACATACTAGAAACATTGAAATAACATACAATATGCTTGATGAAGTTCATATGCTTGGTAACTGCACATATACTTGAAGGTACACTCTAAATGCATTAAAGTAACACAGACAACAACTGAAGTGACACTACTTACTTGAAGTTTCTCAACAAAAATTGCCTTGAAGTTTCTTTGAATAGTCCTGGAGTTTCATAAATATTGCGTTGAAGTTAAACAGAAGAGTATACAAAAATCCAATTCTTTAAGGAAACAGTCATTGATATTCAAAAAATATACTTAAAACATTGTTTATTCCCACGGAGCTTCCAAAATTAACATACATGTTATAGGTTTATATGTCAAAATACATAGGAACATTGTTTCGTCTGACAAATACATGTTACAGGAATTTTACTGCTTCCTTACACTATTTTTTTACCAAATATTTGTCCACTTTGCGCCTAACTTCAACTTTTTTCCATATGTTGTCTTTGTCCGCCACAAAAGCACCAACCTTAGCCATAACAGAATCTCTTCTGACGTTCAAATCAGCAAGTACAAGGGTCGCCGCCAACTGAATTACCAAATAACGCCGGTTGACCTTCCGCTCAAGGTCCTTGTGCTCGAAAGGCTCACCCTCGTACATTAACATATGCATCATTGTGAATATCCCAGATTCACTGAGATCATGGGCGGGGTTATGCCAGCCAAAAACTATCTGACGATGAGTGAAATCCAATAGGCAGCTTCCTCTGACAACACCTCTTGATTCAAAGAAATCGGCCATGGCACTAACCTATATAAAAGTGAACATTGATAAATAAATTAAACAATCAGATATTCACAACATTAAAATTTCGTTTATTGTCGAAAAACTTACAACTACACGAGAAGCCTTGCATATGATAGACTGATTCGAATCAGAGTGATATTGATGGTCAAGGAGATCAACTGTTTTTGACCTGTAGTTGATACATGTGCAGGCAAAATGGTCGTCGATGTTAAATGGTACGAATATTAAATCTGCATTCAGGTTGAATGAGTCCTCACAATCCTTGATGAAGAGATCCCATAATCGTAAAACTTCATCAATGTCCTCATCGTTCTGAGTGGGCTGGTCATAGGTAACAATCATCCTCTTGAGCGCGTCCTGTATAGTTACAATAGTGAAAAAAAATGTTATTCAGTTAGTTGAAGTTTCACATAATGTCATTAAACTTTACCAAAACCGGAGTTGGAGTTTCACAAATTAGTGTTGAAGTTTCACAAATTAATGTTGAAGTTACACGTATAAGTCACAGTTTTCATCAAGTCACAAAAAACAGTGCTGAAGTAACACATAGAACACAGTTGACTACCATTGAAGTTAAGCATATAAGTCTAATATAATAATTCAAGAACTAGATATTATTACCATATGACTTTTGTAACAACCCGCAATTTGAAAGACAGAAATTATATTTGAAAAAAAATAAATTTAATTTATTACGATTTATTTGAATTTATTATAATTTAATATAATTATTTTGAATTTATTCGGAGTTAAAGAGTAGGTTTTACGGTTTAACCCCGAACGTCATTTAACTATTCCCGAGTCAACTTAAGTCCCGAAACAAACCCAAAACCCGACTCCTACAAGGGGCCACACGCCCAAGTCACCATTTTCCACTCATTTATGATCTTTTGATTTCTTTGATACTAATACAAATATCTAAGATATTTGTAACTTTATCAATCTGTCAGTTTAAATTACACAAATCGCGTAAAAACAGACCCGACATCTACCTCTTCTCCACGGCTCTCCCTCCTCTCTTAGGGTTAGATATTTTCCTTTCTTTTGATTAAACTAACATAATATCTAAATAATATCTAGATATTTGATTAAACTAACCTAATATCTAATAATATCTAAATAATTACCATAATATATTTATAAAACCCGAGTCAATCCCGTAACAACAAGTTCAAAACCAGACTCCATTAATCCTCTATATTTACACGGCCAACTCCCACTCTTACTCACTAATTATCTTCTTATTTTACATTAAATCAACTTAATATCTATTTAATACCTTCTTTAATATAATCATAATCGTTCTTGGTGTTCTTGATCGTTCTTGAGCAAAATCGTCACAAAACCTTCGTTACTTGGCCTAATCCGTTCTAAATTATATTTCTAAAGTCTCCTCTCCGCTCTTCATATCCGAGTACGTTTTTTTTCAATTCCGACAAAACCGTTTTCAACACTTTAAATGTTGAAATCAAGTTTTAATTCTAATAATGTTATTTTTGTCATTTCTTATAGGAGAAGATTATGAAGACGAGTTTGGTGACTCGTATATTGTAGAAGAAGATTAGTAGACGGGTTTTTAGGTCTTATTTTGGTGCTATTTGGTTTTGTGCTAGCTAAGGTAACGATTACCGAGTTACTCGACGAATTAATGTCACATGTTTTTTGTTTAATTGTTTTTATTTTCTGTTTTAAGTAGTAACTGAAAGTCCATAGACCTTAATTCGACTCCTCTAATTATTTACTAATTACTTATTAATTTAGTTTATATATCTATGTTAAAATGCAATGCAAATATAAAGACATTTATATAAAAGAGCAATTTCCTCACATTGATATGGATTAATGGGCACAACAAGAACTCTTCTTGTGTTTTCTTGAGCTATAATATGGTGAACACTGAAATCTCCAACTAGAAGACCTCCTTCAAGTTGCCCCAATGTTAACCCAAATAATCTACCTTATTATTAACTAGATAATAAGATAGATATAATACTACTAATATTATGACTATATTACTACACTAGTAATACTTAGTAAATATTAGTATATGAGAGTTTTTAGTGAGAAGAAGAGTTTTTAGAGAGAAGTTAAACAAATTGAACAAAAATGAAGTAAGTAGAAAAATGAACACAATGCCCATTTTAAGGCCATTTGGCCGGATGTTTTAGTCCACAATTGTACTATTATTTTGTTCAATTTTTGTCACATGCATTAGAGTGGAGTGTTGTAGTATATATGATGATTATTCTTACTTGTAATGTCACTTTCATAAGTAACTAAATAGTAAAAACAAGAACTAAAATCATCACCTTTGAACTACAACATAACCGTCCCATTTTGGCCTAGTTGGATCCATTTTGATTTTTGATATTTGTCTCACAAATACTTATTGATCATATGGTTAATTATCTTGTATAATTAAGTGTTAATTTGATCATATAACAATTATATGACTCAATTAAATAAATAATATGTACGTAACATTTTAAGTAATATTTCACCATTATATCAATATATAATGGGTCCCACAATGCTTAGTTAATTTATTTTACAACTCCTTGTAAATATAATTAACTAATTACCTCTATCTCAAAACCTCAACTAATTTATTAATTTAACGATTAATTACTAAGTTAAATCTTATTTAATCGTATTAAAATAAGATATAAATTTATTAGTCATTTATCGCATAATTGAAAAATAAGTTTAATCGAATTTGAGTTCTTAACTCAATTTCTAACATTAACTCTCGTAGATATTGAATATATGTAATGTACTAATTAACTGTATCGTATACAAATAATTAGTTACTATTTGGATTTCATCCTTTAGGTGTGACCGAAAGGGATCAGTTGATCACCGCCGTCAAACGACAATAAAGTCAAACTCTAGTTAGCCAACCGTTATTGATTTACGTT
>JAIUZE010046263.1:0-27096 GCA_022085475.1 Heliosperma pusillum
ACGACGTTGTTGGGAGTTGAACGCTATGCGTTGATCGACCCGGCCGTCAAATGTTGTGTACTGGCGAGGTGATGTTATTTGCATGTAGCGTACCGCTTGTTATGAGGCTTGAGCTCTTTTCCGCCTCTTTCGTAAATTGATCTACCGAATTTGGGGTACTCGGCATATATATTGTAAGACCGAGTCTTGGATGCGAAACGCTTTATCGCATGTCGAATCGGAACACGTTTATTCCGAGATCCTGGCCAGGTTTAGACTAGGACCGTATTATTATAGTCGTGCTACCTGGAGGAAATTAGTCTACATATGCGAAATGCTTTATCGTGTATGAGTTCAGGGAAATGCTTTATCCCGTGGATGCCTGTTAATCATACTTGCCATGTACACGATGCTAGTGCGTTTCATTTACCGTGAGAGATGTCGTGGTGTCGTCTTTGAATGCGTGATTTCATGACCTTATTCATGGTCATTGCATGATTGGACACTGTCTATGTCTTGGTTCGTGAATGGATGATAATATGTTGGATTTACTGTGATCATCACATGACTTGACTTGGTTTGTCTGTCGAGTCTCAATCTTATCAATCGTATACTGCTAACGGTGAGATGTAAGCCCTAGTGAGCGTATTCGGTTGCCTAAGAGTGTCTTTCCCGAGTCTTGAATAAACATGATGGTTTCGGATTTGATTTCCACATGATCTTATCATTTTATATTGGATTGCCTATCTACTCTTATCGTAATTCACATGTATATTCCTATATGCATGATTTTACTTTTGTATTTCCTTATATGTACGTTTAATGTGATATGGCTGGGAGAACCCGGAGTTACTCCTCACTGACTGTGGCGTTCATGTTTTTCATGAATGAACAGGTTGCTTGCATGGATGGCTTTTTGGCTATGATATTTTGGGGTTCAGGTGTGAGCTAGCGGGCGTTGTCCCTGGATGAAACACCTCTAGACGTTGCTTAGCTAGTTGCTAATTACTTTGTCTTTTATTAACACTTTGAGAGACTACGTCTCTTGTGGTATTTTTATTTAGTTTGTAATATTTTGACACTCCTCGTTTTATTTAACTTGCATGCATAAAAGTTTTTCAAACTACCTATTTATGCAATATAATTCACATGCTTGTTTGTTTTATTTTTCCGCATTCGCGAGGGTTGTCACACTCAACCCATTTGGACACGTAGTCTACGGCCACTAGAATGTACCTATTCCCTTTTAAAGAAATAAAGGGGCCTTGATAGTCTATGCCCCACACATCAAACACCTCCACCTCACGAATCCCCCTTTGGGGCATCTCATTCCTCCAAGAGATGTTGTTGGTGCGTTGACAAGCATCGCAACATTGGACAAAGTGCTTAACATCTTGGAACATAGAGGGCCAAAAGAACCCGGATTGAAGTATTTTGGCAACGGTCTTGCTTGCCCCATGGTGCCCTCCATAAGGAGAGGAGTGGCATCCTTTCATGTATCTTCATACTCCCATTGAGGAACACATTTTCTATACATCCCATCACCGCACTCCTTGAACAATAAAGGGTCATCCCAAAAATATCTCTTAGCTTCAAACAAAAACCTCTTCTTTTGATTGTGGTTGATGCCCGATAGAAGAACACCACCCACAATGTAGTCGGCGAAGTCCGCAAACCAAGGTGCTTGATTTTGGATGGTTTCATTAATGGCAAGGAGAATATCATCCGGGAATGAATCATTGATAGGCATGTCATCTTTACTTCCATTATAGCATAGCCGGGACAAGTGGTCCGCCACCGCATTTTCCGCACATTTCTTATCTCTTATATCCAAATCGAATTCTTGTAAGAGAAGGATCCATCTAATGAGTCGGGGCTTAGCTTCTTTCTTGGCAAGCAAATATTTAAGTGCGGCGTGATCCGTATAAACAATGACCTTGGAGCCAATCAAATATGAACGGAACTTGTCAAGAGCATAAACAATAGCAAGAAGCTCTTTTTACGTTGTTGCATAGTTAACTTGTGCTTAATCAAGGGTCTTGCTAGAATAGTAGATGGCATGCAAATCTTTGTCCTTCCGGTGGCCAAAAACCGCGCCAATGGCATAATCACTTGCGTCGCACATCACTTCAAATGGCAATTACCAATTCGGGGATTGCATGACCGGGCCCGAGATAAGAGCTTCCTTTATCCTAGCAAATGCCTCAACACACTCATTAGTAAAATGGAAAGGGGTATCCTTGAGAAGAAGTTGTGTAAGTGGTTTAGCAATTTTGGAGAAGTCATTGATGAACCGGCGATAAAAGCCGGCATGACCAAGGAAGTTTCTCACCCCTTTGAGGTTTGAAGGTGGGGGTAATTGCTCAATCACTTCCACCTTTGCTCTATCAACTTGGATACCCTTTTCCAAGATAAGATGACCAAGAACTACCCCTTCATTTACCATGAAGTGGCATTTCTCCCAATTTAAAACAAGACTCACTTCTTCACATTTTTCCAACACCAAAGGCAAGTTATGCAAGCACAAATCAAAGTATTTCCCATACACACTAAAATCATCCATAAAAACTTCCATGTTAGACTCAATTTAATCGGAAAAAATACTCATCGTGCATCTTTGGAATGTAGCCGGGGCATTGCAAAGGCCGAAGGGCATTCTCCTATAGGCAAAAGTGACATAAGGGCATGTAAATGTGGTCTTATATTGGTCAATTGGGTCGATTGGGATTTGGAAAAATCCCGAGTATCCATCTAGATAACAAAAATACTTGTTTGAGGCAAGTCTTTCTAGGAGTTGATCAATGAAGGGAAGGGGAAAATGATCCTTTCTTGTTGAGGCATTCAACCTCCTATATTCTATACACATTCTCCATCCCGTCACTACCCTAGTAGACACTAGTTCATCTTTATCATTCTTCACTACCGTGGTGCCACCTTTCTTTCGTACCACTTGCACGGGGCTAACCCAATCGGAGTAAGAGATTGGGTAGATGATTCTGGCATCAAGTAGTTTCATGACTTCATCTTTAACTACCTCTTGCAAGGTGGGGTTTAGTGACAACACCAAAATGTGTCGTGTTTAGTAGTATTTATTAGGTCCGTTTAATGTACTTTTTACGGGTCGTTAGCATCGTTTTATGCTAACCTTAGTCCTTGTAGTTATGTTGTTATTTGGTATTTTCAAGTCAAGTTTTAGAGTCAAGCCTGGAAGTCAAGTAAAGTCAAAGTCAAACTCGAGACCCGAGACCAAACCCGACAATTGGAGTGGGCTAGGAGCAAACTATCAATGCAAGAAAAGCAAGTCCAAAGGGTCAATGGAAGTCAAGGCAAGACTAGCATTCAAAGGGGTCAAGGAAAGTCAAGGCGAACAACCAAGAGTAAAAACTGGCAGCTTAAAACGCTGCCAGCGTCACCAGAATGCTGCCAGCGTCCCACAACGCTGCCAGCGTCCTGGCCTGGGACACGTGTTTCTTCATTTTCCTTCTTGTCATTTTGAGGCTCATTTCTCGAAGGCCCTAGGTTTCTGAACCAAAGGTATAAAAGAACTAGATTTTAGAGAGAGAAGGAGGCCATAACATCCATAACATTCCACAACAAAGCACAAAATACATTGGAATTCTCTCATTTTTGGTTTTTCATTTTGGCTTGTAACTTTGAGTTGAACTTTATTATTTGGGTTGTAATTCTTGATTATGGGTAGCTAATCTTTTATTTCTTAGTATAATTGGAACATGTTTTCCTCTTTTAGCATTGTAAGACTCTTTGAACCTCTTCTTCTTTAGTTAATACCATTTTCTCATGTTTATTTTCCATTGTTGAATGAATTATTGTTGAGACTAACCATCTTAACAAGTTGTTTGTTCAATTAGTGCTTTGTCTAGATACTTTTGGTTAATTTGTCTTGATATTGTTGAAGCAACCTTGAAAGATTGCAACTTTGGTTTAAAGTTGGAATCTTTTGAGTGGAATTTGGTTTATTGTGTGGTTAGAACATGGTTTAATGTTTTATTACATGATTCTAACTTGTTTCTTTGGTTTTGTTCATAAAGCTTGCATCTTTGATTTGGGCTCATGTTTTAGTGGGTGTAAATTGGGTTGTAAAGGGTCATCCTTGGTTGAGTTAATCCTTGTTAACTAATTTCTTAGAAACTTGTATTAGATAACTAGAGAAGAGAGGAAAGGAAGAGTTTTTACATTGCTAATTGTTGGGAACTTGGGAAAATTACACTAAGTTAGTTTCTTTATATTTGAATATTTGAATCTTAAGTACTTGTTGGTTATTTTAGACTTGTTAATAAATTTCTCAAATCAAACTTTCTCCATATGTGTTATCCTACATGTTTTTGTCATTGTTAATATCATAGTTTGTAATTAATTTAAGTTTGTGTCTTAAATAGTGTCTTAATTAGTGATTAGAGTAATTAGTTTTGTTAATTGGTTTTTAGCAAGAGTCTAGATTAGTTAATTTAGTTTATCCCGCCTTCTCTTGGGTTCGACCCTAATCTTACCATTTACTACCTTTATTTAAGATAGTTTGTGTTTGTTTAGGAGATATAAATTGTTATTTGACCATAGCTAATTAGCGGAATTAACGACACGTGAAATTAGCCTCGCCATTTAGTCTTCTTTGAGGTTGCCTTCTAGGCTCATGATCATCTTACATGTGAATTCTATGCATACACAATTCGGGGCTAACCCCCTTCAAATCATCTAAGCTATAACCAATAGCTTTCTCATCCTTTCTTAAAACACACAACAATGCATTCAATTGATTATCATCAAGGTGAGCATTTACAATCACGTTTGCATTTTAACTAATCAAGATAAGCATATACCAAGTTAGAGGTTGCCTTGTAAGCTCATGATCATCTTACATGTGAATTCTATGCATACACAATTCGGGGCTAACCCCCTTCAAATCATCTAAGCTATAACCAATATTAACTAAGGATTGCAAAAGGAAATCAACAACAATAAACATCTTCTAATTAACAATGAACAAATAACAAGAATTGAAATGAAAACTTAATTAAAGACAAGATTAAGTAAAGAAATTGTACCAACTTAGAAAAAGGTGAGAACTTTGATATAATAACCAAGATTTTGTCAGAAATCTTTGAATAGAAACCAAGTTCCAACACTAAACCAAGTTGCAATTACTAATTAACCAACTAATTAGCTTAATTATGGAAGATTAATAGAAGATTAAATACTATATCTATGAGAGTTTCAGATCTAGGGTTTAGTGCCCTTTAATTACATAAGAGGGTGTGACAACCCTCGCGAATGCCGAAATAAAACATAACAAGCATAAAATTTATATAGCGGAAATTACGATGTTTTTAAAACTTTTTACATGCTAAAGAAAAGGTACGAGGAATGTCAAATAATTACAAACTTAAAGTGTAATATACTACAAGAGACGAAGTCTCTCAAAATGTTATCAATTATCAAAGTAGTTTAGCAACAAGCTAAGAAACGTCTAGGGGTGAATCATCGAGGCCAACGCCCGCTAGCTCACACCCGAACCCAAAAACACAAGCAAAACCATCCAAGCAACCTGTTCATCCATGAAAACATGAACGCCACAGTCACTGGGGAGTAACTCCGGGTTCTCCCAGCCATATCACAAATAACATACTTAAACGGAAATACATAAGTAGAAGCATACATATATAAATATACATGTGAAATACGAGAAGGATAAATAGGCAATTCAATATATAAAGATATAGGTGCATGAAGTACAAAACCGTAACCATCATATTATAGATAGACTCGGGGAAGACACTCTTAGGCAACCATACACTCACTAGGGCTTGCATCTCACCGTTAGCGGCGTAAGCTTTATAAGATTGAGACTCGACAAACAAACCACGCCAAGTCATCCAAATATCACAAATAATCAATCATATAATCATCCATCCAAACGTACGAATACGTTGACAACGTCTCTCACGGTAAATGACACGCACTAGCACCATGTACATTGCAATTTTGATTAAAATCGCATCCACGGGATAAACATTTCCTTGAACGTATACACGATTAACATTTCGTATATGTAGACACAATTCCTCCTGGAAGAACGACGATATAAATATCCAATCCTAGTCTAAACCAGGCCAGACTCTCGAAATAACATTTTCCGATTCGACATGCGATAAACGTTTCGCATCCAAGACTCGGTCAACCAAATAGAAGTCGAGTACCCAAAATTCGGTCAACCTTCACTAAAGAGGCGGAAAGGGCACAAGCATCATAAACAAGCGGTACGCTACATGCAATGACACCACCTCGCAAGTATACAATATTTGACGGCCGGGTCGATCAATGCAAAGTGTTCGCCTCCCAACAACGTCGTCATATGCCCACTAACACATGCAATTAAGCAGTAAGGATACACTCCTTGTTCCGACATTCCAGCCTTACGAACGAAGAGGTAGCCGGGGAATGAGAGTTCATAGCACATAACAATTAGTGCTCAAACCATAACATATGTAAAACCGACTCAAAGTGCGATATATCAAAAACCGTCACAAAACATGTGATAAAGCATAATATGAATATAACAATGATAAACACGAGACAATACGTGATTACATAAGCATTAGACCAAGTTTAAGAAGTATAATGAATAATAAACATAGATCTCATCTCAAAACAACAAGTTTGGAAACTAATTAAAACAAGGGTCCACTTCAAACGGTCATAACTAGAGTTTTAGACATGCAAATGCAAAAATTCCAAGTGGAGGTGATAGCGTATTCTCGTACGGTTCCAACGGTAGGTCAGACGCCCCAAATAGACAAGTATTGAAGGAGATATGACCATTTTACGAAAAAGGGTCGGACCCGACCCGTCCGGGTTGGACTGGACCCGTCCGGGTCCTAGTCAATTTCGCAGGGGTTCAAGCCAAATTTCATCCAAACTTCAAGTTTAAGCCAAACAAGTTTTTACCCATTTGTAATTACCTAACATAAACCACATTTAATGCACTCTAAACATATCCAATCATTTGACAAGGTCAATTAAAGCACCTTAATGGCTTAATGATGTGAGTTTTACTTAACCTCGCAAGCGGACGAGTTATCGTTGGGCATTGCAAGGGTCGTATCCCAAGGGACGGTAATTATGGTTCAAAGGCGGTTTAATCAAGTTCTAGTTTAGTTCTAGCTAATAACAAGTTGAAGGTGAGTGAAACTAACTAAGTCTAACAAATAAGCATTTATGAGATTTAAAGCAAGAATTAAGAAAACTAAGGCAAATGGGTTCACTAATGAGGTTGGGGTTGAATATGGTAGAAGGTAAAGTCGGTCTAAAGATAAGTAATGGTAGGTCTCCACCTCTCGGTGAAAGACAGTTCCTTGCCTAAGTTTAGTCGGATTCTCGCCCTACCTCCCCCAAGACTCCTATAAGCACACACAAGCAACAAACAAGCCAAGCAATCGCTTAAGCTAGCAACAAGATGAAAGAAAGCATGAATTACTCATTCTAACATTTCTACAAACACATGGTGTGCACAAAATATAGGAATTACCAAAAGACTAGATTTTTACAATCAAAACCACATTCTAACCCCAAGAACCTACAAAAGATCCCTCATCTACCCTAAAAGGGCACTACTCACACATACTAATAAAGAAAAACATTAAAGATGGATACTTTGACATGAAATAAGCAAGAGAAGACATATTCAACACAAAAACTAGATAAATAAACAAGAAAAGGTAATTAAAAGACAAGTAATGAAATAAAGATAAGGAATTATACCAAAACTTGTAAGAAAGGATGAAACTTGGATTAATAATCAAATAAGAGTCTCCTCTTCTCTTCAAATTACAACCCAATTGTTCAAAACTAGCTAAAGGAAAGACTAGATCTAAAGATAACTAAGTAGAAAAGTAGACTAATTATTGCTAATTATCAAAGGATTAGAATAATAATTAGGAATATTGAAGGCTAAATCTAGGGTTTTTGTGTCTAGGGTTGTGTGTCCAAAATGAATTAGGAGACGGGTATATAATGGTTGGTGGAATTGAGGGTTCAAAATAAGAAAGGAAGTTGGAAATGCGGAGTGGGGTGCTCAGCCGGCTGGCCGGCCGCCGGTGGCTTGTGCCGGCTGGGGCAGTCTGACTTCAAACTTGAGCTTTCTTCGTGTGAAATAGGTCTCAGCAGGTCATGCCGGCTGCTGGTGGCTTGGACCGGCTGAGACCATCTGCTATCTTCCAATTTTCGAGCTTTGTTTTGACTATGTGGGGTGCTCAGCCGGTGGCCGGCTGCCGGTGGCCTGGACCGGCTGAGCCCCTCTGCTCCTCTTCCTTCATTTACGTCTTCATTGTGGGATGTTGGGTGCTCAGCCGGTTGGCCGGCTGCCGGTGGCCTGGACCGGCTGAGACCCAAGTTTCCTGTTCCTCATCTCCTTTTCTTGCTTTCTTCATTGTGTTTAGTTTTGTGACGGTTTCTCGATTCTCATCCCGTCTCGTCCTTATCTTGACATATTTCCTATGAATTGAGATGGAATTAAATAGTATGAGAGTACACGAGATGAGGGCCAAAATATGATAAAACCGACGTCGAACAAAACTAAATACGATGAAACATAATAAAATAGATAGGGGAAACGGCCTAAAATAATCATATATCAAACCTCCCCACACTTAAACATTACTCGTCCCCGAGTAAGTAAGTGGACAAAAACAAGACCCTTATTTACATAAGCTAAACTAAACTACTAAAATCCGATGAAAGGCAATTAACGGGCCTTCTCCGTCCCTTCAACTCACAACGAAATACAATGAAGTATGTACTTCCTTGCAAGGCAAGTGGGGGCATGCGGAAACATTTAGATGCATCCAATATTAAGCACGTAAACGACATAAAAGATGCATCAATCAAAAGATCAACCACTTTCCTCATCTAAGCGGTTGGGTTTCGTTTCAAAAACCAAAGGTCTAGTTCTGGAGATACCGTCTCAGAGTCTCAACGAGGTGTCAACCCCCTAATCATGGCTCAAGCAAGCCGAGTATGACCCCCAAATGCCAATAAAACGAATTCAAAGGCGGGCAAAAGGGAGGCAAAGTCAACCGTATAAAGCCAACACGACACGACTCGAGATTCAACCAAATGCGACCCATGACTAAGAGAACTTAGACTACCAACTTCCTCACGGTTTTCACTCGTCACTCATTTAAAGAACGGGTGATTTTTGTGACAAAAGGTAACCAAAACCACTCAACTACTCGACTTGTGAGACATGCCCGCAATCTAATGTGTAGTCCTCTCCTATATGGTCGCATATGAGATGTAAAGATAGTAATGCACATAAGGTGAAACAAGGGTTGTAGCGGGGATAGGTAGTGGGTCGAAACAGGGTTGGTGCAAGCACCGTTATGGAGATGTGGAGTTACAAATCAAGAAAAATTGTCCAAAATTCCATTTCTCCCAATTTATTACAACAAATGAAAATATCAAACTTGAAAGTCCGATTCACTTGGAAAAACATCAAATCCCCATTTGTTTTGCAACGTCTTTTTCTACTCGCTTAATGATGGATAAGGAGTGTTGCTTGACTTTTTCTCTTGCAAAACATAAAATAAATAAGCACGAAGTGATTTTATTTGTTTTGTATTTTTCTTTCTTTTGTATTTTATTTTTGCTTTTATAAAACCTCTTTATTCAAAATCAAAGCCAAATATAAACCAATTATTTCAACTCAAATGAACTTAGCTTGACCTCACTAAATAGGACACAATTTCCCTTTTCAAAACACCAAAAACAAAGTGACAACTTTCTTGATCAAGGAAGGTTGTTTATGGGATGTATTTGGTATTTGTAGTAATGCCAAATGAAAGGCTAAGGCTCAAAGGGGATGCAAAAGTTGGTCCTAATCTAAAGGGTTGAAGGTAGGCTTATATGGCAATGTGAGGCTAAAAAAAAAAATTAATTATAAGTAACGGATTGTTCCAAATTATGCACACAAAAAAGGAATACATCTCGCGACCTAAGGAGAGAACGACACACTTGTGCGTGAAGATGTGACATGTCACGCAAGGAGCCTACTCACAACCTATGGAGACCGGGTATGAATGCACCGGTCTAAAGGAGGCTCTAGGTCTCACATGTAAGTAGCTTTGTCGAAGTCTAGGTCTAGCCTACGGTCTATTTGGTCTCACAAGGCGGTCCATGGCCTTTGGGTTAACTCTACTCCCCGGGTGTCTAACAAGGAGGTCAAAGAGGTGCAAGCCACTAGAAGGGGGAAGACACGGTTAAGACAATCTCATCATTGCGGTATCATGTTCCCTTCCTAGACCACATTTTGTTCAAAATATTTACAAACTCGATGCAAAGCAAAATTAAAACGACAAACAATTATTCACATGTGACGGAATGCAATTCTAATTCCTAATGACAATCCAATAGATATGCAACACTGTCTAAACTTGCAGCACATAAGCAACACACATCAAGTTCCCAAGGAACATCCTCGTCAACAATTTCCCGTTCTCCTCCATATTAATCAAAATAAGCGAAAAGAGCGGAAAAAGGAGAAAATAGTTGGAAAGAGTATACCAAGCGGTCTTCTATTCTCCTATTGTTTCTAATGCTCCATGTGTGCCTACATCACTTGTTAGACAAAAACAAATATATACAATGCAATATTTTTGGGTTTTTTTGAAGATTTTTCAATTTTTTTGAAATTTTCTTTGAAATTTTCATCAAGCATATACAAAAATTTACAAATATGTACAAAAATGGATATTTCCCTCCCCACACTTAAATCGGACATTGTCCCCAATGTCCAAGTGCTAGGAAGAGAATGAGAAAATCAAATGAATGTGTTTTTGTTCTTTTTGAGGATTTTTTGAAAAAATAAATAACATGTTTTTGGTTTTTTTCTTTTTTCAAAAATAAGAAAGCCATGTCAACTACCCTACATGGATGCAAATTCTATATGTGACGATATATTACATAATTAAATTCTAATGCAACCTAAATGAATGCAACTAGATGTCCTAATAGAAAATAAATTACAAGTAACTAAATGCATGCGGAAATTTAAAATGCATGAAAATATTTGGATTTAGGGATCATACTTGTCATTTTGGATTTTGGAATGGGAGCATCACCAACCTTCTTCACTCGGACTCTCCACCGGACTCGGTGTTCCCTCCCTCTTCGTCACCCGTGCTCAAAGTCATGGAGGGTCCGCCAAGGAAGGCACCACTCAAAGTCGGGTCTTCACCTACCACCGCTCCATCTGTCGTGATGAACACCTCCCCCGAGGTGTGTGGAGGGGCCCTGTACCAATGGGCAATATTGCCCTCGTCATGTGTGGGTGGGGGCGGGAAGATAGTATCACTCCAATAATCTTGGGTGACACGAATGTCACCGTAAACTACGGAGCCGTCGGGGGTCGCATAACCTCCATCGGGTGGAAGGTAGAAGTGAGGGTGAAGGCCGGATGGGTGGTTGTATCCCCGTCTCATAAAATCATCGTAAACGGGGAATTGAGCCACCGATTGGTCGTAGTAGACCCTATCGATCTTCCGGTGAAGCTCTTGCCTATCCTCGACGACCGCTTGTAGGCCCAATTTCACATTCGCCATGAAATCAACAAGTGAGTCGGGAAGTGGGAATTGTTGCGGAGGTTGGCTATTAGAACCTTGGCCTTGTTGAAAGGCCCCAAAATGAGTACCGGTTTGGAAGAAGGGTGGTGGTTGGTTGTATTGTAAGGAGGAGGTAGTGGGCCGTTGTCGATCATGGCCGAAAACTCGGGGGCCCTCGGTTGTGTCGGGCTCTTGTTCCAGTTCCGCCTCAATTTAGAGAAGGAAGTGAGGAGAATTCCTCACGATTTTCATCTTTAGAGCATTGGAAAGCGGGACCGAATTTCTCTCTACCCCGCCTACCTTGACTTGCCAATAGTTTTTATCATCAAGAGGGTTTTTCTTGATCCACTTTAAAGAGTATTGAATGTAGTCGGAGGTCAAGTAAGTGTCCCCGGTGAGAAAGGTAACGCCGGGCAAAGTCCGGGTGAGGCATTTGGCAAGGTAGGTTATGATGCCACCCACCATTATCGCCGAGGTACCCGCCGGTGAGTTGCTAAGACGGGCCAAATGCACGGCGAAATGGTGAGCAATGCAAGCTTTAAAAGCATGGGGTCGGGTGAATAGGTAGGACCCTAGAATTTCAAGGTCCGGGGTTTGGAAATTATGCGGCTCATCCCGCCCAAAAATAGTAAAACCCATAAACCGATGCCAAATGCGGATGGCGGCATTGTGAACAGCATTGGCCGGTCTCTTCACCCCCCTCGCCTCATCTATTCCCGATATGGCCTTCCATACCCTCCCCAAGTCATAGTCCTTAGGTGGTTTATGGGAGGGGGTCGGGTCAAGCTCAAAGTGTCTAACGAATTCTTCCAAGGAAAGGTTATAATTCCGGTTGAGAAGCCGGAATTGCAAGGATTCTACTTTAGAATTTCTGTCTTTGACAACATTTAGGGAGCTCAAAAATTCCCAAGTGAGGCGGGGGGAGGTTTTTTCATGGATGTCGTACATCCGCTTCATACTCACCCCGATAAACAAATCAAAGGTAATTTTATCTAGCCCTAGAGATCGCATAGAGGCACGATTAATAAAACGAGTGTTGTGGAGGGAGCGTTTTTTAAACAATACGAATTTACCTTTTTGGGGTACGGAGGCAAATTCGAAACCCGGATAGTCGGGGCCGGGACTCGCGTTGCCGGCCGCTCTCGCCACCAATGCCGCTTGGGCGTTCGCTAGCTCTCCACTTCTCGCTCTTTTTCGTGCCGCAGACATGGTGAAAAAGAAAGCTAAGGGTTTAGATTAGGGTGGGTAGTGTAGTGAAGGTGAGTATGGAGTTGGGTGATTTTTGGAGGATTTAGAGGGAGAAAATTTTAGAGGGAGAAGTAGTAATTTTAGAAAATGAATAAGAGTAGAAGGAAAATAAGGGGTAAAGGGAGTATAAACACGGTCAGTGGGTCTGAGCCGGTCAGACCGACCAGCTGCCGGGTACCCGGCTCACTCCATTTGCCTTAGATTTTTTTTTTTGCGTTTTTCAATATTAACTTCAGATGTCCTCAGCCGGTCAGACCGACCGGCTGCCGGTTGACCGGCTAAGACGTCCTTCCCCTCCTTTTTCCAAACTTGTCTTCATCATTAACTCCTCCCAGCCGGCGGACCGGCTGCCGGCCTACCGGCTGGAGCTTCTCTCCTCTTCAAAAATTCAAAGATTCGCCTTGATATACGAGTCCCAGCCGGCGGACCGGCTGCCGGCCTACCGGCTGGAACGCCTTTCCTCACCACTTTTACAACCTTTTCTTCACATGGGGTGGTCATAGCCGGCTAGCCGGCTGCCGGCCTACCGGCTCACATCCCCCTTCATTTTTCATCTAACAATAATTGCCAAAATTGAGCAGAGGGTCCCAGCCGGTCAGGCCGACCGGCTGCCGGTCACCCGGCTGAGACCCATTTCTTTGTGTTTTCAACAATTCCCCTTGTTTTCGACATTTATCCTCTATATCGACTTCCGACTTCCTTACTTAGCCCCGAGATGATTTTTCTACTTTCAAACCGACTCACCTAGTCGGGACGAAGGCTAAGCAAAGAAGGGTCCCACTTTCCTCACGACACAAACTTCAAACAAACCAACACGATCCCATCACCGAATCCAAAGTTGCACAAGTTGAAGCATAAATCCAAATGTAACTAAGTTCTAATCTAAAATGCATGCAATATATACAAAAGGGTGGTGGTTGTTCGGGGACTCCACCAAACCCGAGTTTTGGGTTTAAGAACTAAACATCCCCCAGGAGAGTGGGGTCTTCAAGATCCATTCCATTCTTCTCCTCAATCGGTAGCCATTCATAATAGTATTTGACCCGTTGGCCATTGACCTTAAAGCATTCACCGGCTTTGTTTTTCAACTCATATGAGCCATATGGGTAGACGGTTACCACTTCAAAGGGTCCCGACCAACGCGACCTCAACTTTCCGTGAAACAATTGGAATCTTGAGTTGAACAATAGGACCTTGTCTCCAACATTGATTTCCTTCCTCACGATCTTTGAATCGTGCCATTGCTTGGTTCGTTCCTTGTAAAGTTTTTCATTCTCATAGGCATCCATTCGAAGTTCATCAAGCTTATTCATTTGCAAGAATCATTTATTACCCGCGAGATCCATGTTGTAATTAAGCTCCTTCAAATCCCACCTAGCTCTATGCTCCAACTCCAAGGGTAAGTGACATGATTTCCCAAAGACCAAACGGTAGGGCGTGGTGCCTAGGGGGGTCTTGTAGGCGGTCCTCAATCCCAATAGCACGTCATTGAGCTTGGTGCTCCATTCTTTTCTAGACTTTGTCTCTACACTCTCTAGAATTACTTTGATTTGTCGGTTGGACACCTCCACTTGCCCATTTGTTTGAGGATGATAGGCAAGTGCAACTTTGTGTCTAACCCCATATTTCTTTAGTAGTGCATAGATGGTGCGGTTAATGAAATGAGAACCTCCATCACTAATCACGGCTCTCGGGACACCAAACCTTGGAAAAATATAATCGTTGAATAGCTTGGTCACCACTTTTGAGTCATTGGTGGGACAGGCAATAGCTTCTATCCACTTGGACACGTAATCTACCGCAACCAAGATGTAGTGGTTGCCAAAAGAGGTAGGAAACGGTCCCATAAAATCCATTCCTCAAACATCAAACAATTCAACTTCCAAGATGCTATTCAAGGGCATATCATCTCTTCTTCCAATGTTGTCTCTCCTTTGACAAGAATCACAAGAGTGAACAAAGGCATAAGCATCCTTGAATATAGATGGCCAATAAAACCCACAATGAAGGACCCGAGCTTGAGTTCTTGAGGTAGATAGGTGGCCTCCATACGTGGTAGAATGACAAGCTTGTAGGATAGCCCGTCCTTCCTCATGTGTGACATATCTTCGGTAAATCCCATCATTGCATCTTCTATAAAGAAAAGGGTCCTCCCACACATACCTCTTGGAATCATACCTAAGTTTCTTCCTAGCTTGGTGGTCGAAATCCCCCGGAATGAAGTTGGAGCATAAGAAATTGGCAATGTCCGCATACCAAGGGTCGGTAGTGAGCATTGCCAATAGAGTCTCATCGGGCAACCACTCATTAATGGGAACTCCATCCTCTACATCTCCTCTATCATCTTGGGTTAATCTTGATAAGTGGTCCGCAACAACATTCTCGGCACCCGCTTTATCCTTGATCACCATATCGAATTCTTGTAAAAGCAACACCCAATGAATCAATCTTGGTTTGGCCTCTATTTTCACCATAAGGTGCTTGATGGCGGTGTGGTTGGTGAACACAATCACCTTAGAGAAAAGAAGATAAGGTCGAAATTTCTCAAATGCATACACCACCGCCAACATCTCTTTCTCCGTGGTGGTGTAGTTGCATTGAGCATTGTCCAAGGTCTTGCTCACATAGGCTATAACATGAAGCTGCTTCTTCTCATGCCTTTGGCCTAAGACCGCGCTCAAGGCAAAGTCACTAGCATCGCACATAACCTCAAAAGGAAGGTCCCAATTGGGAGGTTGCACGATTGGAGCCGATATCAAAGCTTGTTTCAACCTACAAAAACTCTCACGGCAAGAATCATCAAATATGAAGGGAGTGTCTTTGACAAGAAGTGAGGTTAGGGTTTTGGCAATTTTTGCAAAGTCTTTTATAAAACGCCTATAAAAACCCGCATGACCTAAGAAACTCCTCACAACCTTGACATTTGTGGGTGGGGGAAGTTTCTCAATCAACTCAACTTTTGCCTTGTCCACTTGGATCCCTTTTTTAGAAATGACATGACCAAGAATAACTCCCTCTTGTACCATAAAAAGGCATTTTTCCCAGTTCAACACAAGGTTAAATTGGATGCAAGTTTGGAGTACTAGAGAGAGGTTCTTCAAACAATCATCAAATGAGGTGCCATGGACACTAAAATCGTCCATAAACACCTCCATAGACTTCTCAATGTACTTAGAAAATATGGACATCATGGCTCTTTGAAATGTCCCGGGAGCATTGCTAAGTCCAAATGGCATTCTACGATATGCGAAGACACCATAAGGACATGTGAAAGTGGTTTTTGCTTGGTCATCCGGGTGAATGGGAATTTGGAAAAACCCGGAGTAACCGTCAAGAAAGCAAAAATATTCATGATTTGCCAATCTCTCGATCATTTGATCAATAAAAGGCAAAGGAAAATGATCTTTGATTGAGGCGGAGTTTAACTTACGGTAATCAATACACATTCTCCATCCCGTGATCGGACAGGTGGAGATGAGTTCACCACCCTCATTCTCTACCACGGTTATACCGCTCTTTTTAGGGACGATTTGAAGCGGGCTCACCCATTCGCTTCCCGAGATGGAGTATATAATTCCGGCCTCAAGTAATTTATCAATTTCCTTTCTCACAACTTCCCTTAATTTATCATTCAATCTCCTTTGAGGTTGGGCACAAGGTGTGTATCCATCCTCCAATGCAATGCGATGCATACACACTCTAGGATCGATACCCACAAGGTCGTCAATGCTATACCCAAGTGCCTTTTTGTTGAATTTAAGGACACTTAAAAGTTTTTCTTTTTGCTCAAGGTCTAGGTTAGCATTGACAATCACCGGAAGTGCCTTTTCCTCATCAAGATAAGCATATTCAAGGGAGGGGGGTAAGGGTTTAAGGTCTACTTTTGGAGGGTTCTTACCCTCATCTTCATCAAGGAGTGGTGGTATAGCTTCATAAACCTCTTCATCAACTTCCCCCGAACATAGATCATTAGCATCTTGGATAACAACTTCTAGAATATCCACTGAATAAGCACTTTCGAACATTGGCTTAGACAAGATACCCGTCAAGGAAAACTCAATTACATTGCCTCCAACACTGAAAGAGAGTCGTCCGTTCTTCACATCGATCATTACTCCCCCGGTTGCCATAAAGGGTCTTACAAGTATTATTGGAGTTTGTTGATCCTCCGGAATATCTAATACCACAAAGTCCGCCGGTATGTAGAAATTCCCTATCTTTACCGGTACATCCTCTATTACACCCCTAGGGTATTGGACCGATCGATCGGCAAGTTGCAACGTCATGGAAGTAGGAATCATGTCTTGTAAGCCGAGTTTCTTAGCAATAGGAAGTGGCAAGATGCTAACACTTGCACCCAAGTCACACAATACTCTTTCAATGTTCACATTGCCCACCATGCATGGAATTGAAAAGCTACCCGGATCTTGTAACTTCTTTGGCATATGGTTGAGCAACAGCGCACTACATTCCTCGGTTAAAGCTATTATCCCATCACTTCCAATACCCCTCTTTTTGGTGAGAACATCCTTGAGAAATTTTGTGTAAAGGGGCATTTGTGTCACTACCTCGGACATCTAGCTTCTTCAACATCTCTAAGAACTTGGAGAATTTCTTCTCCTCGGTCTTAGCTCTTTCTCTATGGGGAAATGGCATTGGTGGGATGTAGGCTTTGTTAGGAGGTGGGGCTTGTTTAGAGTCATCACTTCTCTTGGGTTCTTTCTCTTTCTCTCTGTTTTCCACTTCTTCAAGAATCACCTCCTCCAACACAAAGTTCTCATCATCCATAACTTGCTCACCAACCTTCCTTTTCTTGGAAGTCTCACCTCTAATTGTTGGTGAAAGAGGTGGACTCTCAACTCCTCCTTTCATCACATATCTTTTCCTCTTTGGCTTATGCTCATAATCTTTGTATGGATCTTCTAACTCTTTCCCACTCCTCAAGGCAACCACATGTGCTTGTTGGTGGTGTGGTGGTCCATCCTTAGGGTGAGAGCCTTGCATTGGGATAATTTGCTCTCCTTTTTGAAGGTTAATAGGCCCTTGGTTAGCCAAATAAGAATCAAAGTTTCTTTGTTGGGCTTGGACGTTTAAAATGTCGGATCTCAAGAGTTTGAATTGTCGCTCCGCATTTGCTTCACGTTGCATTGCCTTATTTTCCATATTCCTTAGCATTTGCTCAATCAAAGAGTTGGATTGTTCACATGGAGGTGGAGGTTGTTGGAAGTTTTGAGGTTGTTGGGAATTTTGTTGTTGTTGGATGTTGTTGTTGTTGTTGTATTGGTTACGGTTATTGGAGTTTCTTTGTTCTCTAAACGAAGGGGGGACATATGGGTGATTGTCACGTTGGGAAAACCTCCTAGAATCGGAATTTTGGCCATGGTTGTTGTTGTAAGACCTTGAATGGTCGGGTTTGGGAGGTGGTTGGTATTGCGGGGCTTGATATTTTGGATCTAAGGGTTGCCCTCCATATGAGAGTTTTCGGTCTTGATTTGGGAAGGCTCGGTAGAAATTCTCTTGTCGTTGATAGGAGTACCTAGGTTGGTTCCCTTCCATTGCATAGCATTCTTGTTGTTGGAATTGATCATCGGGAGGGAAGGAAGGACATACTTCATATGTGTGACCAACACCTCCACAAGTATCGCATATCGGTTGTTGGGAGTAGGATCTTGGTGGAGACCTTGGTTGCTCAACATAGTACACCCTATCTTGACTTGGTCTTTCTCTTTGGAGTTGGTGCATTTTCCCCTTGCCCTTGTCTAGACCCAAGTTATCAAACTTCTTCGAGAGTTCATCCAATTTGAGTTTGGTTTCCATCTCGAGTCTACTAGACCCTTTACCTCTACCCTCGCTCTCCCTCGAACTATAGCTATTCTCCATCTCGGAGATGTTTTGAATCATCTCCGTGATTTCGGCGATGTTCATTTTATCGAAATTTCCCCCGGAGGCCGCCACTATCATATCTCGAAATCTTTGCTCTAAAGTTTGAAAAAATATTTGGGTGGTCAACCATTTCGAGATACCGTGGTGAGGGAAAGAGGTTAGAAGATCTCGAAACCTCTCCCAAGCTTCACTCAATGTCTCATATCCTTTTTGTTTGAAAGTTTGTATCTCATGTCGTATTCTTGCGGTTTTTGAGGGGGGGTAGAACTTGGTGATGAAGGCTTTTGAGAGGCTAGCCAAAGTGGTGAAGATTCCCAGCTTATGGGAATTCAACCACTTTTTTGCGTTGTTCTTCAAGGAGAAAGGAAACAACATGAGTAAGATTTGGTCTTCGGTAATCCCATTCCCCTTGATTGTTCCCACCTTCTCCTTAAAACCTACCAAGTGCTCATGAGCATCTTCATTCTTCAACCCGTGAAAGATATCTTGTTGAATGAATAAAATTACATGATGACGGAGTTCGAATGTGTTGGGGGCAATGGCTCCGTAGTTGATGGCCGAGCAAGACCGGTCGGGGTCCGGCCTATTGTAGTAGCCCATAGGTTGGTCCGCCATCTCTAGATTGAATGGGTTGTTTGTTGGTGAAATGGGTGAAATTGGAGAATTTGGTGAGTGGGTGTTGTTTGAATTTTGGGAAAAAGTGGGTGAATTTATGGGTGATGTGTTTATTGGAATGTTTGTGGGTATGATGAGGGGTGGAAAAATAGGAGGTGGTGTTTGTGAAGTTGAAGGCTCAATTGTGGGTGGTGGAGTATTTATGGGGGTAAGAATGGGTGGGGATACTCTTAAGGAAATAAGAGCGTGTCTCCTTCTAGCCCGGAAAGTTTTCTCTATCTCTCGGTCCAGAGGAAAGAGTGGACCGATATAACACCTGCTCATACACTCAAAAGAGAATCAAATGGTCCTAATGCAAATAGATGCACTAGGACAAATGGAAAATCAAACAAATAAAAGTGAACTAAGCCTAAAATCAATTAAACTATCTTATCCAATATCGCCATCCCCGGCAACGACGCCAAACACTTGATGTGAGTTTTACTTAACCTCGCAAGCGGACGAGTTATCGTTGGGCATTGCAAGGGTCGTATCCCAAGGGACGGTAATTATGGTTCTAAGGCGGTTTAATCAAGTTCTAGTTTAGTTCTAGCTAATAGCAAGTTGAAGGTGAGTGAAACTAACTAAGTCTAACAAATAAGCAATTATGAGATTTAAAGCAAGAATTAAGAAAACTAAGGCAAATGGGTTCATAATGAGGTTGGGGTTGAATATGGTAGAAGGTAAAGTCGGTCTAAAGATAAGTAATGGTAGGTCTCCACCTCTCGGTGAAAGACGGTTCCTTGCCTAGGTTTGGTCGGATTCTCGCCCTACCTCCCCCCAAGACTCCTATAAGCATACACAAGCAACAAACAAGCCAAGCTCTCGCTTAAGCTAGCAACAAGATGAAAGAAAGCATGAATTAATCATTCTAGCATTTCTACAAACACATGGTGTGCACAAAATATAGGAATTACCAAAAGACTAGATTTTTACAATCAAAACCACTTTCTAACCCCAAGAACCTACAAAAGATCCCCCATCTACCCTAGAAGGGCACTACTCACACATACTAATAAAGAAAAACATTAAAGATGGATACTTTGACATAAAATAAGCAAGAGAAGACATATTCAACACAAAACTAGATAAATAAACAAGAACAAGTAATTAAAAGACAAGTAATAAAATAAAGATGAGGAATTATACCAAAACTTGTAAGAAAGGATGAAACTTGGATTAATAATCAAATAAGAGTCTCCTCTTATCTTCAAATTACAACCCAATTGTTCAAAACTAGCTAAAGGAAAGACTAGATCTAAAGATAACTAAGTAGAAAAGTAGAGTAATTAGTGCTAATTATCAAAGGATTAGAATAATGATTAAGAATATTGAAGGCTAAATCTAGGGTTTTTGTGTCTAGGGTTGTGTGTCTAAAATGAATTAGGAGAGGGGTATATATAGGTTGGTGGAATTGAGGGTTCAAAATAAGAAGGGAAGTTGGAAATGCGGAGTGGGATGCTCAGCCAGCTGGCTGGCCGCCGGTGGCTTGTGCCGGCTGGGGCAGTCTGACTTCAAACTTGAGCTTTCTTCGTGTGAAATAGGTCTCAGCCAGTCATGCCGGCTGACGGTGGCTTGGACTGGCTGAGACCATCTGCTATCTTCCAAATTTCGAGCTTTGTTTTGACTATGTGGGGTGCTCAGCCGGTTGGCCGGCTGCCGGTGGCCTGGACCGGCTGAGCCCCTCTGCTCCTCTTCCTTCATTTCCGTCTTCATTGTGGGATGTTGGGTGCTCAGCCGGTTGGCCGGTTGGCCGGCTGCCGGTGGCATGGACCGGCTGAGACCCAAGTTTCCTCTTCCTCCTCTCCTTTTCTTCCTTTCTTCATTGTGTTTAGTTTTGTAACGGTTTCTCGGTTCTCATCCCGTCTCGTCCTTGTCTTGACATATTTCCTATGAATTGAGACGGAATTAAATAGTATGAGAGTACACGAGATGAGGGCTAAAATATGATAAAACCGACGCCGAACAAAACTAAATGCGATGAAACATAAGAAAATAGAGAGGGGAAACGGTCTAAAATAATCATATATCACTCAACCCAAGTTTAAACATGATAAATAAGTAAAATTAACAACTTGAATGTAACTTAGCATGAGATTAAAGAAAGATAAGCATGTGACATAAGAATGAACAACTAACGCCATACAACATGACATTAAGGCAAAGATTACATATTTCACTAATTAGAACCATTAAAACACATCGATATCGAGTAACCCTTCACCGTTACCTTTTTTCGTCTTTAATCGATTTCTAAGTCTTCCTCCACTAGATAGTAATCTTTGTCGGGGTCGTGAAGGTCTTCACCTATAAAAAGACGATAAAAGATGAATATAATTCACCTTTGAGAAAGACGGATAAATTGAAAATGAGAAAGACGGTAATTTTATTACCACAAAAGGTAGAGGACGATGAGAGCGGAAGATTAAGATGAAAATAAGGAGATTTGAGTGAGTAATGAAGCAGTAGTGAGGAATTTGAGTTGATGCATAAATGGAGTTTTGGGTTTTGGTGGCTTGGTGAGGAAGAAGGAGTAAGTGGAAAAGAATGAGGGAGTTAGGGTTTAAAGGAGGTATAAGGTGAGTAAGTGGAAAATATGGGAAAAAGCCCAAAAGCGCCTTAAGGCGTAACTCACACGGAATTTCGAGTAAAGTCCAAATACGAACTCGGAATTGCTAAATTAGACACGGGAAACTAAGTTCTAGATTAAATCTAAAATTTCGCTGAAAAGTATCCGTATAATATTTTTAAATTACAAATAGGGTACATTTGCGGGTGTTACAATCACCCCACCTTTTAAAAATTTTCGTCCTCGAAACTTGAGAGTAGAAAACAAAAATATCAAAGACAAGAATCGGTTTTTAAAATTAACACGAAAGATTTTACAAGGGAAACATTTATGAAACGAGGTTCTTCTCGAAAACGGTTTAAGGAAATTTTTCATAAGTGCGAAACTTTATTTAAGAATCACAAGAGTGCCCGTCGCAAACGAGTACTCTAGTTATCCACATCAAAGCAATGTCAAAATAGTGAAATCGAAAATCAAACAAACGTTAGTAAGTGCAGGACTAGTCACCAGACGTCTCCAATAACAAGTCCAAACATCCAACCAACGCAAAGTTCAAATATAAAAGTAAAAGGAATCCATTTTCTCCAAAAAGAGGGTACACAATCCATCCTTAGATTTCTTTGAAAAGTTAAATTTGGAATACAATATGAAAATTTGATGGTTTTCTCAAAGATTAAATCAAAATAAGAAGACATTACACGTACATAGAGCGACTCGCACATCTCACACATATTCAGGGTAACAAAATATATACAAAGCACGCAAAAATGAAACAAATCGAACTCTTAGGGATAGGAAGATCACGATGAAGTCGGCAGGAAGATCTACAAGAATTCGACATCACTAACTCTAATAATAAACTAGTCCTTAAGAGGATGCAACTTACCTCAATTACACCTTAACCATTCTGATTCGCTAAACTCTATAAACATTAACTACAACAATCACGATCAAGTCAACAAACATAATTATCTAAGATCCAACTAGCCTCATCCAAGGTCTCACGACAAGGGAAAATCCATAATCCATTATCGATTATAATAATTCTTTAATACGCCATAACATCCTTAGTCCGATCATTAATACGCTCGAAACCTCAAACAAAAATAGTCACATTAGCAAACTATGGTGGTTACTAATCCTCAAGATAAATGGGTTCACCATTCTAACTCTATAATCCATAACAACTGAGCACTCACTATCCAAAGCTTGCGACGAACAATTCTCAATCTCAAACTATGATTCCTTAAGAATAGAAGAAAATTACTAATTCCAAACCACAAATGGCCAATCACTTAACAATCAGACAATTATTCAAATCATCTAACTCATCTAAAACTCAAAATGAATCGATTTTCATTTATGACAATACTCCTCAACTTTGGTCACCGGCTTAATTACCCTAACGCAAAGTCTCTTTTAGAATCCACCAATTAGAGATATTTAATTCCCAAATGATATACCAAGCAACCGTTATAATACCCAACAACAACGAACTATTATCACACTCAACTCGATTCCAAAAATAGCACTACAATAGCAAGCTCAATAAATGAAGTCATCAAGAGAGTACAATACCACCAACAGATTCATCCCAAGGTTTAAATCTCAATCCTATTAATGGTCAAAATCAACACGAAGCTAGCTAACAACCCAACTTATCTCACCAGAGGAAAGACAATGACACCATGAAACTGGAAACGATAGCAAATTTCGAGGGAAACACGAACGCAGTAAGATGGGAAGAAAATTAGAGGAACGCTAGAGGTAGGGAGCCAAAAGCTAGGAATTGGATAGATATAGCTATGAAGATAGCCAAGCAAAGGAAAAGATAAGAGAAAACAATTTCCTAGGAATCAGGCTTAGTAGGAACTTGCATGAAAGGAAATGGAAAGGGTTAATGGTACGAGTAAAAGTATAAGGTTTAATCCACCAAATTTCTCCTTTCAAACTTAGGGTGATAGCAAAGCAACTCATCCCGATAACAAAGGTCTCTCACAAGGGACCATCATACCACAAATCATCAAAGTAAGGTACACCTAGATTTAAAAAATCGATCACAACCCAATTCATCCATCCTTTCATATAACACGGATTCCCAATTGCGGAATTGTAACACAAGTATAGTTACATTATCTTAACTCCAAAATTTGACACACTCTCAAAGGTTTCAAAACCGAAGGACTAACAAGGAATTCTTTGATGATCACTATTTATATACATATTTTATGCTTCCCCTAGTCGCATTTAACTCGATTTACAGTCTTTCCTTGCTTATTCTATGCTATTTTAGCTACAATATCGATTCTGCCGCTTTTGTTATGTTTTAATGCAGATTGGATGTGACATCCCTCACGAATGCGGAAATATAAAACAAACAAGCATGTGAAATATATAGCGGAAATGTGAAGTTTTAAAAACTTTTATACATGCAAGTTAAATAAAACGAGGAGTGTCAAAATATTACAAACTAAGTGCGGAAAATAACAAAGAGACGGGGTCTCTTAAAAAGTTAGCAAAGAACAAGTGTTTAGCAAAACTAGCTAAATCGTCTAGAGGTGAAACTTCCAGGGACAACGCCCGCTAGCTCACACCCGAACCCCAAAATATCATAGCCAAAAAGTCATCCAAGCAAGCAACCTGTTCATTCATGAAAAACATGAACGCCACAGTCAGTGGGGAGTAACTCCGGGTTCTCCCAGCCATATCACATCAAACGTACATATAAGGAAATACAAAAGTAAAATCATGCATATATAGATATACATGTGAGTTACAATAAGAATAGATAGGCAATCATATATATAATGATAAGATCATGTGGAAATCAAATCCGTAACCATCATGTTATTCAAAGACTCGGGGAAGACACTCTTAGGCAACCGAATACGCTCACTAGGGCTTGCATCTCACCGTTAGCGGTATAAGTTTGATAAGATTGAGACTCGACAGACAAACCAGTCAAGTCATGCGATGATCACAATAAATCCAACATATTATCATCCATTCACGAACCAAGACATTGACGGTGTCCAATCATGCAATGACCATGAATAATATCATGAAATCACGCATTCAAAGAACGACGACTCAAAGACGACAACTCTCACGGTAAATGAAACGCACTAGCATCGTGTACATGGCAAGTATGATTAACAGGCATCCACGAGATGACATTTCCCCGGAACTCATACACGATGACATTTCGTATATGTAGACTAATTTCCTCAGGTAGGAACGATAATTAAACGGCTCCTAATCTAAACCTGGCCAGACTCTCGGAATAAGACATGTTCCGATTTGACATGTGGTAAGACGTTCCACTTCCAAGACTCGATCATACAAAGACGTCGAGTACCCCAAATTCGGTCAACCTTCACGAAAGAGGCGGAAAGAGATCTATAGTCAAAAGTCAAGCTAGTACGCTACATGCAATAACACCACCTCGCAGGTATACAACATTTGACGATCGGGTCGATCAACGCATTGCGTTCGCCTCCTAACAACGTCGTCATATCCCCACTAAACATGCATACAAGCATCAAGGATATACCCTGTGACACCCTCAAATTTGCGGAAAGAAAAAAAATAATTTAAATACATAACGAAGGGTGTTATAAATAAAAAGGGTCATTACAAAACGGAAATAATAATATACATAAGAATTATACAAGACGGGAGACATATCTCCCGTATAAATACGGAAATAAAAGAGTGTATAATAATATACAATCTAAGAACCGAATATAGGTCCAAGGTAAATACTTCGCTCGCTAGCTCGTCAATGTACCCAAAGTATGCATCACCAACCTGTTCGACCGCATTAAATATAAACACGGAAGCCACAGTCAGTGGGGAGTAACTCCGAGTTCTCCCAGCCACGAAATGTCAAGTTTAATAAAACATGAATAACATAAAAGCAATGTATATGGACAATACAAAAACTTTAACATATATGATATGCTTTTCATGTTATGAAACAGATAACTAACAAATAACCTAGCATGTGAAAGCTATCATGTGAAACCGATAATAAACTATAACTCGAGGTAGGGAAGCTGGTATGCTAGCTCAGAGGTTCCTCTCAGAAACATGGCCGTGATACACTCAAACCCTAATCAACACGTAATCATGTGAATCAGTTAACAATCGGTAATCCAAACTATATCAATCTTAGCCGGCTTGCATCTCACCTTCTAAAACTCATAGAATCATCAAACATGAAAGACCAATACTTCTACAAACAGGCATAAGTTCTTAGAACCGTCAATAGTCATCTGTAACTCGAGGCTATACACAAGGTAGGAAAACATCCTAGTCCTAGACTGATCAGACCTAGCGACAACAGCTATTCCATTCCCCGTCCCATGACATAACCGTCTATGAGAAACTCTACTAGGCGACCCCTAAGCAGAGATGGCTAGTACTTAAGCTGGCTCCCTTCCCAAAGCGGAACTCTTAGGACGCCATGCCCCGGCTTGGAGATAAGCCCCCCAGGCCGTGACACAAAAGCTATCAAGCAGTGAACTCCATATGCTCGTTAAAGATAGTACGGCCTATCGATGTCATGGTCCAAGATACTCATTTAGAATTAGAATGGTCAAGACACCATATACTCATAATTCTCTATGGGTACTTAGTCAACACGACACCAACCATATAATAAAACAGTCACGGAAAAACTTCCTATCATGTGACTAATTGCATACAAATCATATTCAAATATCATATCGCCTCATATCTACTAAGGCTTATTCCTTCATTCATTAAAATAAAACCTTACCTGAAGACAAATCCCCGACCCGAGTCCCGCGACGGGTCATCAGTCAAAACGGGGCTGACTAGATCTTAGTTTGACCAAACCCGTTTGGTCAAACCGGCTAGAAATAGAGTCTTAGTCATCTCGGCTTGAACAAGAATCATCATATTCAATTCATGTTATTTATTCCAACTTCTAACATGTGAATAATTAAAATCATACAAAACCCGCTTGACTTAAAAGATATCACTTTAAACTATGATCTCGTCTTATAATTTCTAACATGTGAGAAATAATAATTTTATGAAAAAGACTTTTAATTAAATAATTTACTTATTAAAATTTCCCACTTGCTAAATATTACAAAACACGATAAAAATAACGATAACTCAAAA
>JAIUZE010046266.1:0-17799 GCA_022085475.1 Heliosperma pusillum
GTCCATAGACCTTAATTAGACTCCTCTAATTATTTACTAAATTACTTTTTAATTTAGTTTATAATGATCTATGTAACATGAATGCAAATATAAAGACATTTATATAAAAGAAGAAATTTCCTCACATTGATATGGAAATTATATGGGCACAACAAGAACTCCTTCTTGTTGTTCTTGAGCTATAAATATGGATGAACACATGAAATCTCCAAACTAGAAGACCTCCTTCAAGTTGCACCAAGATGACACCAAATAATCTACCCTTATTATGAACTAGATAATAAGATAGATGATATACTACTAATATTAGACTATATTACTACACTAGTAATACTTAGGAAATATTAGTATATGAGAGTTAGTAGTGAGAGGAAGGTTTTTAGAGAGAAGAGTAAAAATTGCACAAAATGAAGTAAGTATAAAATGAACACAAAATGTTCATAATATAGGCCATTTGGCCGGATGTCATAGTCCAAATATGGACTATTATTTTGCTCAATTTTGTCACATGCATTAGAGTGGAGGGTTGTAGTATATATGATGATTATTTCTACTTGTTATGTCACTTTCATAAGTAACTAAATAGTAAAAATAAGAACAAAATCATCACCATGTAACTACTACCAAAACCGGTCCATTATGGCCTAGTTTGGTCCATTTTGATTTTTGATATTTGTCTCACAAATAATTATTGATCATATGGTTAATTATCTTGTATAATTAAGTGTTAATTTGATCATATAACAATTATATGACTCAATTAAATAAATAATATGTACTTAACATTTTAAGTAATATTTTACCATTATATCAATATATAATGGGTCCCACAATACTAAGTTAATTTATTTTACAACTCCTTGTAAATATAATAACTCAATCACCCTATCTCAAACCTCAACTAATTAGTAATTTTTAACGATTAATTATTCTAAGTTAAATCTGATTAATCGTATAAAATAAGATTATAAATTTATTAGTCAAATTATCGCTAATTGAAAAACTAAGTTAATCGAATTTGCGTTCAACTCACAATTCTCTAACAATTAATTAGTACATATCGAATATAGTAAGTAATAATTAACGTATCGTTATACAAATAATTAGTTATTATTTGGATTTCATCCTTTAGGTGTGACCGAAAGGGATCAGTTGATCACCGCCGTCAAACGACAATAAAGTCAAACTCTAGTCAGCCAACCGTTATTGATTTACGTTAATCAACTGACTAATCATATATATAGTCAATAAATATCCCAATTATATTCCTTAATAAGATTTATTATGTGGCGCACTATTGTGGAGGCCACCTACTCCAACAATCTCCCACTTGTCTGACACAAGTGTGCGTCACCGATTCTCTTGTCTCTTTATCACATCTCCCACTCAACGCAAGGTGTCTTTCAGGTCGCACTTGCGATTGACAATATCTAGAGTGGTTTTCTCGATAGGGAGAGTAACTGTCTGACCGGAAAATCTGCCATAGATTTCCGAGCGTGGCCACGCATTTACAGTAACTACTCCTCGAGTGGCCTAAAGATGTTTTTACCCAACGTGGGTGGACAATTCCTGTTGATCCATCTACTCTGTATGATGCAGATCACCATGATCCAGAAGAAGTCAATCGGCCTCCTTTTACGGCACGACCTAGAACATCAACCAAAACCAATCGGAAACTGCACCGACTCAGATAGACGGTCGCCAGTCAAAAGAATTGACTTATAGGAATAAGATAGAAGACCCTGCCACGACCAGCCATCAAATAATTGATTTAAGGGTCTCTACAATGGCACTGTCCGACAGAGTGTCATACAGTCTGTCTATGTAAACGACCAGTCATCTCCATGACCCCATGGTGCTGAACCAACCATCGATCGACTTACAATCTAGTCATTTCGAGACGTCACCTCATTGAGTGACTAGGGACAAAATACTAAGTTCGTCCTGTTCACTTGAATTGGGTTCAACTTTTCTTTCAACCAATTCGGATAAACAAAGTATTAAAATTTAGTCAAACTAAATAAAGAAGTTTTTAATGAAACTCTAACAATGAATGCGATTATCAAATATTTGGAAAAAATTGATACGCTATCAATAATTTCATATCTTATAATCTTTAGCAATTCAGGTACATATTTCAATCCCCATTGAAATGACATGACTATCATGTTCAGCCTGCAAAAAGCATGGCTAATGGATCAGCAATACTTGCATATTTCCTATCGTTCTGATTGCTATTTCTCTTTGTCTACGTAATCTCATATTACATAAAACTTTCTGAGTACGTGTCTAGATTTGAATCTAGACTTAGGACTCTTGGCCTAAAGGTAGCTCCCACTGTTTTACCAGTATAATGGGATAGGATATACAGCTATATGAACTATTTCTAGTCCCTCTAATACTGTCGAATCCAAGCTACTTTCATATGCATCATCATATGACGCAATGTACTCCATTTCCGTTGTTAAATCCGCAATGATAAACTGCCTGGAACAATTCCAGCGGATACATGACATTTATATTTGAAAATGTCACTCCTACTTGGAACCTTTCCAATAGTATTTTCTGTTTGGAACTCTACCAACAGATAAATCTTCTATGAAGCACAGCCAGTTCGTGATTTCAAATCACTTTGATAAGTTTGGAAACTGAAGTCTGTGTAACCCCTTACACACAACTCACTGTAAACTCCAAACACATGGAACATATCTTTAGTCCTTCGCAAGTACTTAAGGATGTTCTTTATGGCTATCAAGTGACTCTCACTTGGATTTAATTGCAAATGATTCGTCATACTCAAAGCATGCGAAATGTCGGATTTGAGTATACATCACAGAGTATTTAATTGATCCCGCAGCGGAAGCAAAAGGAATCAATTATTATGTGTTCAACTTTCTTGAACTAGTCAAAGATCTTATCAATATAAGAATTTTGACTCAATGCTAATATCCTTTTAGATTTATCTCCATAAATCCAGATATCTAAACGATGTATTCTACTTCTCCAAAATCTTTCATCATCTAAAATGATCAATATGTCTCCACATATAAGACTGATGCACACCACATTACTCCCACTAAACTTCATGTATAAACATAATTCCTCGAGATATCGAGAAATATTTTGCAACATGATTGACACACTAATTTCAACTCTTTTGTGCTTACTTAAGACATACTCTTAAGCTTCCAAATTAAATTAGGATAATTAGGATCTACGAACCCACAGGTGAATATAAAATATACTACCTCTTCTAGAATCGTATTCGAGAAGGTGGTTCTTGAGATCCAGTTGGCATCATACTATTATGATGTGCTGTAATCGCTAAGTATGTTCGAATGGATCAAAGAATTAAGGTTGGTGCAAAACTCTTTGCCTACCAATTTATCTTTGAAAACATTTTAATGTTAATTCCAGGCAAATTTCGATCTTAAAAATCAATTTACATTGAGAGGCGTACTTCTTCAAGTAAAATTTAAGACGGTCACATACTGACCATCATGCATGGGAGTACCATTACGAATCGTTATGACCTTCTAAGACATATCAAGAAGAAGTGGGATTAAAAAAAACAGGTCTTTTATACAGTCGCATATTTAGAAGTATCACTATAAAGAAGCGATTTTTTAAAAATTCCACCTGACCTCCTAGGTTCCGAAGACAGAAACAACTACTTGAAAACAAGCAATGAGAAAAAACTTTTCCAAACCAGCATGACTCAGTTTGTGCTCTTGAAACATTTTCTCCCACTGTCTATCACGAAATAATGATTTTATTGAAAGACAGAACCGAGTCACAAACGCTTTGTTCTCGTGGTCAAGGTGGCGGATTATTGCGCACTTGTTTCATTCAAATAACTTATAAATTAGGTACGCTACCTACACATATCGTATATGGAATGAAATCTGACTGTTTCAAATGTGTTTTGATATGGTGGGAAAAGAAATAGCAGACAAACATATTAAGATCCCAAGGTTTAGTCAAATGGCTCATTTTGATTGGATAAAGACAAAACCATATCGTATAAGGTTCTGTTTCTCTATTAAACAACACCTTATCTAATAATGTGTGTTAGAGAAGTTAACTTGTGAAACCATTTCACAATACTTTTGGTGAAAATCAAAGTCAATACTAAGATATTTATAGTTACGATATAGTCGTAAGTCCTTGATCTAATGTTCTAGTGGTTAACTACTTCTCATTGAAGCTCTTTGAACTTTTCAAAGATTTCTCTTAGCACCTCATTAAGTAGAATTAAACATAATATCTACTTAAATCGTCGGTAAATCAAGTGAAGTAATCATTACCATCTCTGGTTGTGTTTGTTATTGGACCACACGTATTCTTATGTAATGGGGCCAATAATTTACTAGTTCGATTTCCTTTTCAACAAAAAGGGCACGAATCATCTTGCCTTGAATACAAGATTCGCACACACCATAAGATTCAAAATCAGATGGGTTAGGGATAGTTGTTACTACTAGCCTCTTAATGTGCTACACAATCCAGAATTAAGATTAGACATAGGTCACCAATTTTGAGCCTTTTTCAATCTATATGACAAGTAATTACTAGTTTAGGTCAAGAATATAATTGCCTTTGATTGGTATGGGATAACCATTGACCAAGTATAGGTATAAAAAGATACAACGTTTGTTCTATTCAAAAAAGTGAAACACTTGTGTCGTACACTTAAGTGGATACTATATTCTTAATTTAGAGGTTATTTACATAATAACGTTTATTAAAGTATACCTCTAAATCTAAAACTAGATTGATCACATTATAACTTTTATATGTCTCTATAGAAATAAAACTACAATAGTTATATTTCCCTTGTAGGTCGACATTTAATCATGGTTAGTCGTCGCACGAATCATTATTATATGTATTGAATACATTGATGAAAACCATAATGGATATCTAATACCCAAAAATATTTGCATTTAGCAAAATAAATGTCGATCATATAGATATTATGGGTGAAAAATTACACCCAATTTCTAACTCTTTAGAAAAATTTGGGAAGATTCTTTTCTTGTGTCCTACACTGTAAAATAGAATCGTCAAAAGTTGGGTTCGACACCTTGCTTGGGTTTTGACTTTACTATTCAAAATAGTCATGCCTTTTTTCCCTTGCCTTGTGTCAAAGTCGAGCCAACCTACTCTTGAACCTTGTCTTAACAATTTAAGAATATAACCATCATTCTTAGTGCTCCCACTCACTTTCATGAATCTCTACTTAGACAAGTAAATTAGAATTATTGTGAAGACTATTCTTCATTTCATTCATGGTTTTACCTTCAAAAGGATAAACTTTTCATGAAGTGATTACGGTATTTGGTTTGTTCACGATTTTAAATAAATCAATTAACCTAGTCGTCCCAACTGATTTGGCCTCTTTTGAGGTAAGCCTCGATAAGGAGTATAATGACGACATACCAAAATACAAATATTTTCTTTGGAGCAAAATTTGATGTACCATTGTTATAAGAAGGCGTCACAAAATATTCAAAAACGCTTTTGATTAAGTGTGACTTATTCATTTACTCTTCATAAGAGACATTTGCAATGGTGAATATGAGGATCAAAAGATACAATTTATTTTGTCTTTAGCTACGGTGGTATAAACGGAGATTGCAATCAAAATGCTACCGTATAAAATAATGGAAACCTTTTCCACGATTGAACGGATTTGTAAGTTCATAGAAGAAAAATAATTGTCATTGCGCGAATAAAAATAAATATCAACGGAAAATAAACATTCAGTGCTTATATATAATTTACTTGTAAAAACAATTTTAAACAAGTCACTCATATAATGACCCCTCACGAAATTACATAAGTGATTCCAAGACCCATCTTTAGACAAAAATAGTCATCGCATGCTACCTTTATCAAAAAATGGTAAGTCAATACTTGACTAATTCTACACTTAGAACTCTTGGTTGACGAATTTCAACTAAATCCATCTCCTAGTCCCAAGATAACGCTTATCTCGTTGAGTCCAATCCAATTTTGGCTTGTGATCGCATCACCCTACTTACCCGAGGTAAAAAGGGACCCACGAGCGTGGTAGCCCTAATGAACACGGGGTTCATAGGTGTTACTAATTGGTAAGGCTAAATCTCAATTTTTTAAGGTATGTGAGAGGTCTTGTCAATTTTGTTATTAATTCCCTATAAGCGAACTAAGTCGGTGAATTGTGAATAACGGTGAATTGACAATCGAGAAATAAAATTGCATGTGTGACGATTTTGGCATGAGCGAAAAATAAAGCAAGCAACCAAGCAACAATAAAATCCTAGTATGGCCACCTAGCTAATCAAAATTAACTGGATAGTTACAAATTCGGAAACCAACTCCTTGGTCCCTTGCCTCTTCACTTGGAACACCTTCCAAAATGGCACCGTCTTGAAGGGAGCCACCGGTCTTCATAAAAAAAATTACAAATGTACAAATATACAAATTCCTATTATACATTTATACTATAAAATAAAATAATTAAATTATACAAACCGGCGATACGAGATCGCAATAAAATTACAACCAAAACGTTATTCCCTTACATTACGGGTAATAACGATAAAAAATAACTAGGCCATACTAGGTACAAACTTTGCATAAATTATTAAATAAATGACATTCATTCATTCAAACATAAATAAAATAAATTGCTGCAAAAATCATGCCAAAATCGTCCTAAGTTCAATTCATGCTCATTGTAGCTCGATTTCTTCCGGGATTCATTGATTTTTAACCATTAAAAATCAATATCAACATTTAAATCGCATTTAAATTCAAACTAATTAACTAAACTGATTTAGAACTCAAAAGTAGTCACTACTAATTTTGTTGGTCATTAATTAGATCGATTTGATTTCATTTGCTAAATATTACGGTTTAATCATAACAATTATGAAATAAAACCAAAATAAAATATAAACATCATAAATTTTGAAAACAAAAATTTTGTACATTCTGGAACAATTCCAGGAACTATAAAAATAAAAAACATTTGCTCAAAAAATTAAAATTAATTTTATGAACAAATAGCTTTGTATTTAATGGTTTTATCAAATAAAAACATTAGATATAGTAAAACAGTGAAACAAATTATGAAATTTCACCGACAGTATCAAAATCAGAATGTAAAATGTAAAAAAAAATTTCAAGACCATAAATGGACGTTTCAATTTTATGAACATTATAATCTCATACTATCGACTTTTATCGTATAAAAATCAATGAACATGCAATACATAAGTAAAATTCACTAAATTTTACATACAATATGTAAGAAATTCATGTGAGATCATATTAAAATTTCATGGCCAGAATCAACATGCAACTATTTTTAGTTCACTTTTAACTCATAAAATGCATGTTAACTCGGTTTAAACGCCAAAAATCAAAATAAATAGCAAATTAATCCCTAAAATCACGAAATTTGACCACAAACATTTTGAGGTCAGTAGGTATACATGCACTAAAAATTTTCGTCAGAATCGTATTTTAACTCAAAATCATTGATTTATTAGTTATCTTATAACTTTAATAAAAATGTCCAAAATGAACATGCATGCTACAAGCTAGCTCTGATACCAATTGCAAGTCCATAGACCTTAATTAGACTCCTCTAATTATTTACTAAATTACTTATTAATTTAGTTTATAATGATCTATGTAACATGCATGCAAATATAAAGACATTTACATAAAAGAAGAAATTTACTCACATTGATATGGAAATTATATGGGCACAACAAGAACTCCTTCTTGTTGTTCTTGAGCTATAAATATGGATGAACACAAGAAATCTCCAAACTAGAAGACCTCCTTCAAGTTGCACCAAGATGCCACCAAATAATCTACCCTTATTATTAACTAGATAATAAGATAGATATAATACTACTAATATTATGACTATATTACTACACTAGTAATACTTAGTAAATATTAGTATATGAGAGTTTTAGTGAGAAGAAGGATTTTAGAAAGAAGTATGACAATTGAACAAAAATCAAGTGGTAAAAAATGAACAACAAATTGATCATTTTAATGGCCATTTTGGCCGGACCTAGTAGTCAAAAAATGACTCTTATTTGTTCAATTTTATCACATGCCTTTGAGTGGAGTGTTGTAGAAAAGATGATGATTGTTTTATACTTGTTATGTCACTTTCAAAAAGTAACTAAAGAGTAAAAATAAGAACAAAATCATCACCATGTAACTACTACCAAAACCGGTCCATTATGGCCTAGTTTGGTCCATTTTGATTTTTGATATTTGTCTCACAAATACTTATTGATCATATGGTTAATTATCTTGTATAATTAAGTGTTAATTTGATCATATAACAATTATATGACTCAATTAAATAAATAATATGTACTTAACATTTTAAGTAATATTTTACCATTATATCAATATATAATGGGTCCCACAATGCTTAGTTAATTTATTTTACAACTCCTTGTAAATATAATTAACTAATTACCTCTATCTCAAAACCTCAACTAATTTAGTAATTTAACGATTAATTACTAAGTTAAATCTTATTTAATCGTATTAAAATAAGATATAAATTTATTAGTCAATTATCGCATAATTGAAAAATAAGCTTAATCGAATTTGAGTTCTAAACTCAATTTCTAACAATTAACTCTCGTACATATCGAATATATGTAATGTACTAATTAACTGTATCGTATACAAATAATTAGTTACTATTTGGATTTCATCCTTTAGGTGTGACCGAAAGGGATCAGTTGATCACCGCCGTCAAACGACAATAACGTCAAACTCTAGTTAGCCAACCGTTATTGATTTACGTTAATCAACTGACTAATCATATATGTAGTCAATAATTATCCCAATTATATTCCATAATAAGATTTATTATGTGGCGCACTTTTGTGGAGGACACCTACTCCAACATTTTCTTAATAAGTTAAAAGAGTATCACATATTATAAGAATAAATAACTTAAAAATGTATAAAAGTAATAAGATTAAGTCACGGATATACTCGACGTATAGTGGTTTTATGATTTTATTTTTATATTTTATATTAAAAATAGGAACCGTATCGGAAACCGTATATCCGGTTTCAAATTTTGCCGATACGTATCCGATACGGTTTTTTATAAACCGTATCGTATATACGGAAATTCGTATCGGATATACGGAAATCCGTATAATTGAAACCGTATATCGTATCGGATACGTATAATAAAACTGTATCGTATATTTTTGCTCAGCCCTATCTGTTAGAACATGCAAATGAGTCGGGTCACACCCAAATGGAGAATAGAGACGGACCACTCAACAACACAAGTGAGAGAAGTTTCATCCTAAAACCAATTGGCAATAAAAGGAGTAGCCTTTTGGTTATAAAGTGGTACAATTTTTCTTTTTCCAACAATGTGGAAAAACTCATGTGGACTTTATATTCTAACCTGCTCTAGTTTCCAACTTTCCACGGATTAACATATACTCTCTCCTATTCATGATATTCTTCCCTATTTCTTTTTTCGATTATTCATGTTTTCTTCCTTATTTCCTTTTTTGGATGTGGGGTAGTGTCTTTTGTGTGGTTTAAATTCATTTGTGTGTGGGGTAGTGTGTTTTGTGTGGTCAAAATTCATTTCCTTAATCTAAGAACCAAAATAAAAGGGGAAGAATACATTGAACAGGAGGGAGTATATGTTTTAATAATTTGAATGTAAAAAAGAAGTATCACATTGTACATAGTATCATTTATCCTCATATAGCTACAAGATAAGCCTCCTCTTGTTTTTCCCTTAAATGCATTAGTTAGGAAGTAGGTCACCTTCTTACATTATGTCCTTCTATCAAATTAATGTATAATAAAAATTGAGTTCATTTGTGTAAAAGGTTAGTAAAAAATTCCTCCCAATAAGGAAATCTCTCCATATAAAAATTTGAGTTCATTTGTGTAAAAGGTTTCTTCATCTTTAAGAAATATTTTGATTTTCATCAGTTAAGTTCGTCAGTAACTAGTTAAGTTTTTTTCTTTAGAGTAAAAAACTAAAAATGTTAACTTGTTTTTTATTTTTAAAAAACGTTTCATAGCCAAAGTCAACCAAATAGATTCATCAACAATCTCTTAACCAAAAAAAAAAAATAGATTCGACAATAACACAATATCAGCCTCAAATTAAGAAAGTCAACCGATATTCATCAATAAATAAATTAATAAATTAATTAAAATGCAAAATAAAAACACAAAGTCAATTTATTTTCAGATACAGCTCGCATGCCGAATGCACTAAAAATCTCAAATATAAGAAAAATGCTACTTGTCCTTAATTAACAGAAAAATACCCTGAATTAATGGCCTAAATGTAACATAATATGAGATATAATTATATAACATAATCACAACTTGACCTTAATGAAGACAAATTGAACTCAAAATAATAAATATATTGGACCACCAACATTTAGCAACTAAATGGTCTAACCTTCTTAAAATTACATGTTTCTTACCATTTCTTAATTTTGTTCTATAAAACTATAAAACTCCCTTTGCATAAAAAAAAAAAAAAAAGATTGCAGTAAATAACAAAGTTTTGTTACGTGTGCCCTCTTAGAAAAAACAATTTGCTGGAGTTTGGCACGTCGGAAGGGGAGGGGAGGTGATGGCAACGACGATAGCGGTGGCCGTGAATATCGGTGGGGCCGGGCGAGGTAGCGGAAGCAAAAGGGCGTTGAGCTGGGCAGTTGAGAATCTGTTGCCACAAGCTAGTCGTTTTGTGTTGGTTCATGTTATGCCTACCATTACCCATATTCCTACACCATGTAAGTTTTTTTCCTCTTTTTATTTGTTTATTTATTAATATTGTATGGAAATCGGATTATTTTTCATTTTTAGAACTTTAATTTATAGAGAAGTAATAATGGTGAAAAGTAGAAAGGTTGGAATTTGATTTTCTACATCATGTAAATAGAATTACATACCATTCATTCAGTCTATAGATTATACCACCGGCTGTAGTACAACTGATAGTTTAGCTTTTGAGCTTTATAATAAAATTATTTGAGTTTGATTTAAGATTACGAGTTTTATTGTAAGGTTTTCAAGTTCATCTATTTAAACATTAAAGACTATATAAACTATATAAAATTTCCTTTTCTTTGTTAGGCTATAAATAAAAATATAATTATATTTTTGGCATTGATTGCCTATGAAATAATATTTGTTAGGCTACATTACATGAAATAATGTCATACAAATACATCTCCTTTTCTTTCTTTCTTTTTTTCAATAAAATTTCCTTCTTACGATAAAAAGTTCATATTTATAGCGAGATAATAGTTGGTTAGATATGAAATTTTTTGTTCCCTTATACTCTTATAATATCAACAATTAATAACCGTATACGTAATATAATATATAGGGTCCATCTCATTGTTTTTTTCCCTATATGGATGAATACAAATGAGTATAACTTTCTTGCAAAAAAAAAAAATATATATATAGGGTCCATATAGATATACTAATAAAATGGTAAAAGATGGCGAAACTTTTATTCCTTTTTCTTTTGTCTTAATAAATTGAAGTAAAAGTGATAGGTCTATCCGTCTATGTCAAATATTGTGGTAAGTTGGCAAATCTTTAGTAATAAATAAATTTCAACTCGTGGGGAGTCCAAATTTTGACCGAATTATTTATGATTATGTCAATCATCTTTTAACCTTGTGTCGAAGTCTTTGGGCCGATATTTTTAATATCTATTCTAATAGTTATTGTATACGATGATTGTATTTCAGAAGTTTACGATAGCTAAAATGTAATAATTTTATGATAAGTAATGATCACGGTTTACTATAAAATGGTTCTGCAAAAAGTTTTATACGGATTAGCTTGACGTACTTATACGTTGAAGAAATGCTTTGTTTGAACAAACTTACAGCCGGAGATCGTGTGGCAATCAAGGACATAGATGCATATGGAGCGGCAAACTACATAAAGGACGTAAAAGAAAGGGTTCAACAAATATTCATTCATTATACCACTCTTCATAAACTTCCCGGGGTAATATACACGTTTTTATATAAGCAAGTCTCATGAAAGATGGGCATGACTGTCTTCATTGAAAACAGATTGAATTGCCTTTTACAAAAAGGCTGGTGGGAAACTAGATGGGTTTCCATTTGCCCTCCCACTTATCTCCTAATTTTGAGAGGCAACCCGTTCCATCTTTATTAAAGACGGATATACTGCAGAGCCAGGATTTGAACATGGGGGGCGAAAAATTTGGAGGGGGTTGAATGACTAATTACACAAGCTACATTTGAAAAAAATTCGAAAAACTTAACTAAAATTCCGAGAATTTCAACCGCCGGGGGGCGAGCGCCCCCGCTACCCCCACCCCAGCTCCACCACTGGATATGCCGTCTTCAATGAGATTTTGTGTTCTCCTATAAATTTTTAACATTAATTTCGTTATTTACATTATTTAATGTTATGTTCTTCTTATTAACAACATTATTATGTTTGGTGCATGCAGTTGGTGTTTGAGACCTTGCTTCTTGAAAACGACGACGTTTCGGCCGCACTTGTAGAATATATTAGTCAGTCTGGTGTTAAAAGTTTAGTCATTGGTTCTTCATCGTCACTACCGTTTTGGAGGTACCACACTTTTTTTTCTTGTTTGTGTATGTTATATTCAACATAACCTTTTTTTTTATTTTCCAAAAGGTTGTGTTTTACAAAAGAAAATTATGAGAGGTTGTGTTTGACAATTTTTTTTTTATTAAATATTGTGTTTGACAAAAAACCATTTTTCCCTCACTCAAGTCAAGTATCGTTGTATTGGGTACGTGTGAGGTCAAGTCACATAAGTAGTAGCTTGTACTTAAGTATGGCAAATGGATTATTTGGTTCGAGATGTGTCACGTTTATTACGTTCATCCCATGGCAATTGCATGCGTTTCATACTAGTTTTTATGTCCTTGATGTCAGGAAAACAAAAACGAAACGAGTAGCAGAAACGGTGATGAAGAGTGCAGGGAGCAATAGTGATGTATACATTGTACACAAAAGAAAAGTGAAGAAAAGGCTAGCTAGTTCAATGCCCTCAAACGGTGCGTTTAGTGTTACATTCGCTACGATTCTTTGCGTTTTCCATTCATTTCATTTCCATACGTTCTGTGAATAACCATGTTACATAAATGTGAAACCTGCAGATGTGTTAACAGATAAACACACAATACTAAGTGAAACTTACAGTTCAGCATCAAGTTTAAGTCAAACTCCTTTGTACTCTTCATTCTCAACTGATCACACTAGTGCTAGTCACACACCTGTCTACTCTTCCTTCTCAACTGATACCACAAGTGTTGTTACCCCCGTCTCTTCCTGGTCCGAATTGACACGATCAATCTCTTTGTCGGATACCCATCAAAACTTTAGTCTTGAAGGCGATTTTGATGCTGAAAAGCATACTCCTGACAAGAAGATTCCATCCACCAAGGCTCAAACGACTGTTCAGCAGGTCGGTTTCAATCTATGTTATTTCGACACTACTTTTACTTTGACAACAAAACTCGACATTTTCTTTTTAGGCCAAAAACATGATTATTTTTCAGAAATAGATTTTTTTTACTTGTAAAATTGCAAGCAAGTCCTTTTTATTGAACCATTGGAGTTGCTCTAATGTTTCAATTTGTGTCTTATATGTTGGCAGTTTGTCGTGGACAACGAAGTACATCAACTGCGCGTTGAGTTAGATACGACCAAGGCTATGTATAGTTTGGCTCGGGATAATCTTCTTCATGCTCAGGAGGAGGTAAATGCCTAAATTGTGTAAACAGGTTATCCCATTATATCTTAAAAGCGAAAGAGTTGTAATTGTATTGGAAATGGAATGATTGATTGCAAACTCGACGTTTTTCAGGTTAACATACTTTCCGCAGAATGTGTAGAAGAAGTTGAGAAAGTAAATGCAGCTACGGAACGAGAAGAAACAATGAGGAAAGCTGCAAACCAGGAGAAAAGGAAGCATTTAAAAGCTGTACAAGAAGTTAAGAAAGCAAAACATTTACTGGCGAAAGAGTGTAATGAAAGGCAAAAGGCAGAGCTAATCGCCCTGAAAGAGTCGGAAGGGAGACAGAGAGTTGTGGAGGAGCTCATTTCAAAAGATAAACGTAGTCGACAGTACACAGTGGATGAGATTAGGGAAGCCACAGATTGTTTTTCAGAGAGTAAGGTTATTGGTGAAGGGAGCTATGGAAAAGTTTACAAAGGGTTTCTCGATCATACACCAGTTGCTATTAAGGTTCTTCAGAGCGATGCTATTGACAAAAAGGAGGAGTTTCTGAAAGAGGTATGTAGTTATGTACATCCCTCTTGTACTGAGTATTAGCGTTGAGCACATTTTGTTGCAAAGCGGAAAACCTGCTATTGTCCTTGGTTTATCAAACACGCTTAACTATGGAGTTCTTATTAGGGGATTCCAAAAGAGAAAGTGCACTTGACTATACTTTCAATCCCTTTAAACATTAGTCATTTAAGCTTATTAATGGACCTCTTCAATGTGGTACTCCACCTGAATAACGTCTTCCGTTCACATGGAGTACATTACGGAAACTTTTGGGTTTAGACCAATTAGAGCAAACATATGCTCGTCATGATTAAACCGACTGGTTTTTTCCATTGCAAACCAAGACCAACGCGTTTTACTAGTCTGGTTCAATTTGGTTGCTCAAACCGTAGTTTCAAATAGTTTTCATTCCAAATCGACTAATGGTTACTTTCTTCTTTTGCTATGTATTTGAATCAGGTCAAAATCTTAAGCCAATTGCACCATCCAAACATCGTGCTACTCCTAGGTGTATGCGCTGAAATCGGGTGCCTAGTATACGAGTACATGGAAAATGGGAGCCTAGAACAACACATTTTTCGTCACAACGGACGAGAACCCCTCCCTTGGTTTGCACGTTTTCGAATAGCTTTCGAAATAGCTTGTGGCCTAGCATTCTTACACAGCAACAAACCAACACCAATTGTTCACAGGGATCTAAACCCTGGAAGCATCTTACTAGGAAGACACTATGTTGGCAAAATCAGTGATGTCGGGTTAGCTGCCTTATTACCAGAAACCGCACCTGACTCAGTAACAATGTTCGGGACATCCTTACTTGCTGGGACTCTGTACTATATGGACCCAGAGTATCAGAGAACCGGTACAATCCGGCCCAAATCCGATCTATATTCATTCGGGATTATACTTCTCCAGCTGCTAACCGGCCGACACCCAAATGGGCTACTGCTAGTCATGGAGAATGGTATTGCAAATAAGTCCCTGGGGAAAATGCTGGATAGCTCTATCAAAGATTGGCCATTAGAAGAGTCGGAAGAATTGATTAATATCGCTATGGAATGCTGTAAGTTAAGATGTCGGGATAGACCGGATCTTGAGAAAGTTGTTTTGCCTTCACTTAAGAGACTTGCAGACATTGCTGATGCTAATATGAAGTTAGAAAAACACAGCAAGTTTGCTCCCAGCTATTACTTCTGTCCCATTCTTTATGTGAGTTTCATTTATTTGACTCTTATTAATGTAGTACGCGTGGCCGACGCTCAAAAGTCAGACACGGGTATACAATCGACCCGACAAATGTATCATCCATGTCGGGTTCATGTAGGGTAATCATAGCATTCAACTTTATGCACTTCCTGAACTTGTGCATTTGAATGCAGGAAATTATGGAAGATCCACACATAGCGGCGGACGGATTCACGTATGAACGTAAAGCGATAGAAGCATGGCTAGAAAAAAGCGACGAATCACCGGTTACTAAGTACAAATTGGAGCATCTTGATCTAACACCAAACATGACATTGCTTGCTGGTATAAAAGAATGGAAATCTCAGCAGCCCTCTAAAGATGACTTGAAACACAAACAAAAACTCAAGAAACGTGTAGTTTAGGGTTTGACATCTCATTTAGTTTGTCCATCATAACTCATAAGTGTGAATATTTTGTACATTTGGGGGGCTCATTAATTTTGCTTAAAATCATTCATCAGCTAATTGTCGGATATAATTTCATAAGTTTCTCTTTAGAGCAATCAAATTACAGTAGTATGAGTAATTAATATGCACATAACATAGACCTAATGCTTACAAGATGTTTGTACCTACCCTTAACAAAATCAACCCATCCCGAATGATTCAGTCATTCCACCCAATACCACTTACTCGAGGCTCGAAATTGATTCGAATTGGAGGATCCAAGTACGACTTGAGGCCAAAATTGATCCGAGATTTGTTGGACTCATAATTGACCTGGCCGGAAATCACCCGACTGAAATCACCCGACCTGACCGACACGTAAGTAATCACAACTATTTAGTTTACAATATTGTTTTGAAAATAAAATACTTGATTACTTTATAAAATTGTGAAATTGAATCATATAAGTATATAACATATAAACTTCGATACACTCGTCCCGAACTGAAATTAACCGGCCTTGAATTGGACCGGACCAAAAATCAAAACTTCCAAAAAGTGTGGACCGATGATTGGACTGAAAACCGAAAGTATGAACCGAGAACCGAACCGGATTGAATCCGGTCTAGATTCAGTCCGGACCAAATGATCAATTCGAGACCTAATCTTGCTCACCCCTAACGAATAGAACAAAATCATCCAAGTCAATATATATCAACCAAAAAGGACACCCACAACAACAAGGCCACAAGACATTATACAATGGGGCCATGTAACCAACCAACAATTACTTGAATCCGTTTTTAAAATAATGCTGAAAAAATAAAAATTTATCGTTTTGGGTTGGTCTAAAAACTATTTATCGTTTTGGTGTCCACGTAGGCTCGGGTTTTGCGAGTCAATATCGAGGCTAAGACACGCCATTGCCATTGGCGTGTCTATTCAGCTCAATTTTTTGGCCCAAAGCAGAAACATAAGCAAAAATATAAGCATTAGACACGCCATTCGCATTGGCGTGTCTGTAGAAGAAGAGACGCCATTCGGATTGGCGTGTCTTTAACATTGATGTTTTTTGAAAATACAGAAGGTGTTGCCATATGACATTAGTTAGACACGCCATTAGGATTGGCGTGTCTATTGATGGAGACACGCCATTGCCAATGGCGTGTCTTGGCAGTGATATTTTTTTTTTAAAAGTTTTGGTACTTAGTCACTCACTCTATTTACCTTCATAAGCAACAATAAAAGATTACGCAATTTTGACCCGGAACATTGTTTTCATAAGATTTAAAATAGTTTTCACACACATAGAAGCGGCACAAGGGGTTTCGAGCTTAGTCTAGTTACTAAAATATCGATTACACGTCCTAAAAAATATTAAAACTGCTTCATGTCTTCTTTTTCCCACGAAGACGAGACCAAATCTTTTTTGCCTTTGAAGGCTACGGGGTTCCTTGTTCATTGATTGGCGACATTGAAGTATTGGTGCGCCTTGACCGTCGCCTGAACACTTGCAAGGTCTCATCGTCTTCCGCTGTTGACTCTTGCATTGTCGAACCATCTCCTTTTTCTTCATGTTGTTCCTCCACTTGGGTTTCTTGCGTCGGTTGGTGAAATTGTTGAAGAAGATGTGAATACCCAACATGTTCAAGAGATTGGGAAGTGTTGTCCCGGATGTTAGACATGATGTTACGGTAATGAGGGGGCACCTCTTGAGGCATCGCTTGTATCTCCGTATTGCATGTCCTATGGACTTCGGCAAACCCATGAGCCTGAAAAAAATTGTCAGTGTTAAAAAATAATAATTTATGA
>JAIUZE010046269.1:0-13284 GCA_022085475.1 Heliosperma pusillum
ATCTATGTTTTTATTCATTATGCTTCATAAACTTGTTCTAATGCTTATGTCTCATGTATTAACTCATGTTTATCATATTTAAACTTATATGATTCCCTATTCTCATGTTTTGTGACGGTTTTTGGTATGTTCCCACTTTGAGTCGGTTTTTACAAATGATACGGTTTGAGCACTATTTTGTCTTGTGCTTTATACTCTCATTCCCTTGGCTACCTTCCCGTTCGTAAGGCTGGAATGTCGGAACGGAGAGGTATCCTACTGCTTAAATGCATGTGTTAGTGGGCATACGACGACGTTGTTGGGAGTTGAACGCTATGCGTTGTTCGACCCGGCCGTCAAATGTTGTGTGCTTGCGAGGTGGTGTTATTTGCATGTAGCGTACCGCTTGTAATGAGGCTTGAGCTGTTTTTCCGCCTCAAAAATTCGTGAATTGATCTACCGAATTTGGGGTACTCGGCGTGTTCTTTGTATGACCGAGTCTTGGATGCGAAACGCTTTATCGCATGTCGAATCGGAAAATGTGATTCCAAGAATCTGGCCAGGTTTAGATTAGGAGCCGTTTAATTATCGTTCCTACCAGGAGGAAATTAGTCTACATACGTGAAATGCTTTATCGTGTATGCGTTCAGGGAAATGCTTTATCCCGTGGATGCCTTTTAAATATACTTGCCATGTACACGATGCTAGTGCGTTTCATTTACCGTGAGGGTTGTCGTTTTGTGTCGTTGTCTTTGAATGCGTGATTTCATGATTTTATTCATGGTCATTGCATGACTTGGCAGCGTCAAGGTCTTGGTTCGTGAATGGATGATAATATGTTGGATTTATTGTGGTCATCGCATGACTTGGAATGGTATGTTTGTCGAGTCTCAATCTTATCAATCTTATACCACTAACGGTGAGATGTAAGCCCTAGTGAGCGTATTCGGTTGCCTAAGAGTGTCTTTCCCGAGTCTTTGAATAGCATGATGGTTTTGGATTTGATTTCCACATGATCTTATCATTATCTATAGAATTGCCTATCTATTCTTATTGTACCTCACATGTATATCTATATATGCATGATCTACTTTTGTATTTCCTTATCTGTACGTTTAATGTGATATGGCTGGGAGAACCCGGAGTTACTCCCCACTGACTGTGGCGTTCATGTTTTTCATGAATGAACATGTTGCTTGCATGGATGGCTTTTTGCTTATGCTATTTTGGGGTTCGGGTGTGAGCTAGCGGGCGTTGTCCCTGGATGAAACACCTCTAGACGTTGTTTAGCTAGTTGCTAATTACTTTGTCTTTTGTTAACACTTTGAGAGACTACGTCTCTGGTGGTATTTTTATTTAGTTGAATATTTTGACACTCCTCGTATTTTTCTATCTTGCATGTATAAAGGTTTTTTTTAAATACCGTATTTCCGCAGTTTACTTCACATGCTTGTATGTTTTATATTTCCGCATTCGCGAGGGTTGTCACAAAAAGTGTTCTAAACAACCATAATACAATCAAAAGGGGAGAAAATCTCGAGGCCAAGCTCCCTTAGGTTTTTAACCATGGGTGGCTACCTTTGCTTCCCTTGAAGAGCCTTCTTAGGCTTGCTTGTTCTTACCTTTATCCTTGCTAGGATGCCCTAATTACAATAAAAAAGGGTAAGAATCACAACTCGTATCTATATACCAAAGTTGAGATCATAACATAAATGATAGGGATGAAAAATTACCAACTGAAACAATCTTTCCAACTTTGATATCTCCTAGATATTTGGGCAATTCCTCTTCCAATGCCCTATGCAATTACAATAATGGCATTTGTCGTCATTGGAGGCACCCTTCTTGGGCATGTGAGAGTTATTGTCAATAGCTTTACATATTCCTTTAAAGGTGGAGGGCTTCTTCCCTTTACTACCACCTTTCTTGAACTTCCCCTTGCTCTTATTATTAATATGGAGCACATCCTTGGAGGTGATAACATTTAGCACCATGTCTGTCTCGGCTTGCACAAGCATTTTGTGCAATTCATTAAGAGATGTTTTCATGTTTTGCATATTGTAGTTTACCCTAAACTACACATATGCTTTGATTTTCCCCAAGGAATGTAAGACTCGGTCGATAACGAGTTGTTCGGGAATGTCAACCCCTTGCAATTTGAGAGTCTCGACATGCTCAATCAATTTGAGTACATCAGGGCTAACCTTTTGGCCCGCTTTTAGGTTCATGTCGAAAAATGCGGAAGCCGTCTCATATTGTATGATCCTACCAGCTTTTGAAAACATGGTCACAAGCTTGGCATAGATCTCATAGGCCGTGCTCATCTTTATGGCACTCCTTTGGAGATCGGCCACCATAGAGAAAATCAAAACGTTTTTTATCACAGCAGACTCTTTGTGGTAAGCCTCATAGGCTCGCCTTGCGGTTGCGGTTAACCTTTCATTAGGTGTTTTGGGAGAGGCTTCGGTAAGGTTACGAAGCTTGTCGTCACCTTCCGCGGTCAAGTGGAGTTGCGCATCCCCATCGGCAAAATTAGCGCCATTCTTTTCTAACTTGCATCGATCCATGAAAGATCGAAGCCATGAGATATTTGTGAGAGTTGAAGCGTTTGTGGAGGAATTTGGAGTTGCCCTTGCGAATAAATAATTGTGACTACAAATTTTAAGACATAACGGAAATGTCAACATTTATCGTTTTATATATACTTATAAACATTTTAATCAAGTTTAGCATTTAAATAGTGACCTCTACCCAACTATTATAAATGATTCCGAGATCCAAATTCATATCAACTTGGGCACGGTGAGCCGATTCATCCCTCATTAACATAATTCGGTGGATTAACTCTTTAATCGATTCTACATTAGAACTCTCGGTCGATAATATTACTTTAATATTTATCTTAAGCCCGGAGCACATGCGGCTACGATCGCGAATACTTTCGTTGAGCTCAATCCAAATTTAGAAATAATAACATTTATTACCCCACTTACCCAACGTAACAAGTTTAGCACTGTAACACCCGCAAATGTACCCTATTTTTCTAGTAAAAATATTTTACGGAGACTTTTCAGCGAATTTTAGTTTTAATTTAGAATTTAATTTTCCGAGTCGAATTTAGAATTTCCGAGTTCGTATTTGGAATTTCCGCGAGATTTCAAGTAAAACCCGTCTTAAGTCGTATTTGACTTTCGTTGACTTTTTCCCTCATATACTCCCTCCTAAACCCTAACTCCCTCAAACAAACACAACACAACTCAAACTTTTCTTCTTCTCTAAGAAACCAAAGAAACCTTGCCTCCATTTTTGATCCGTCTTAGAATCGTCATAACTCATTCGTTTCTCGCTCAAATTCTCGTAAGTTCGTCTTATTCTTCCCCTCTTAGCTTCCTCTATTCGTATTGGTAATAAAATTACCGTCTTTATCGCTTTTTAAATTATCCGTCTTTCTCAAGGTGAATGATATTCATCTTTTATTATCTAATTGTTTGTAGGTGGAGACTAGGAAGGTTTAGAAATCGATTAAAGACGCGAAAAGGTAACGGTGAAGGGTTACTCGATATCATTTACGTGTTTTATGTGTTTTCTAGGCTAGTAGTCGTATTTAGATTATGGTTAGTATGCTTAGGACTTGTGTTGTTGTTGTAGGTTGTTGTTAGTTGTTAATTGATATGAGAATTGATGGTTTGTGATGATAAATGAGGATTTTTGGTTGATAACTTGTTGGGATTTGATTGTGCCTCAATCCCGTGTAGGACGCTGGCTGCATCGTGGGACGCACGCTGCGTCGTAGGACGCAGGCTGCGTCGTGGTGGCGCTGCCTGCGTTATGCGCGGCCGACTGCAGTTTTCCTGCACTAACCCCTTTTCGTAAAATGATCATATCTCCTTCGTTACTTGCTTGTTTTGGGCTTGTGACATCCTGTTGGAACTGTAAGAGAATAAGCTATCACCTCCATTTGGAATTTCTGAATTTGCATGTCTATAACTCTAGTTATGACCGTTTGAAGTGGACCCTTGTTTTCGTTGGTTTCCAAACAACGTTGTTTTGGAGAGGTGATCTATGTTTTTATTCATTATGCTTCATAACTCGCTCTAATGCTTATGTATCATGTATTGATTCATTTTTATCATAGTTAAGTTTATATAATTCCCTATTCTCATGTTTTGTGACGGTTTTTGGTATGTCCTACTTTGAGTCGGTTTTTACAAATGTTACGGTTTGAGCACTATTTTCGTCTTGTGCTTTGTGCTCTCATTTCCTTGGCTACCTCCACGTTTGTAAGGCTGGAATGTCGGAACTGGGAGGTATCCTACTGCTTAAATGCATGTGTTAGTGGGCATACGACGACGTTGTTGGGAGTTGAACGCATTGCGTTGATCGACCCGGCCATCAAATGTTGTGTACTTGCGAGGTGGTGTTATTTGCATGTAGCGTACCGCTTGTTATGAGGCTTGTGCTCTTTTCCGCCTCTTTCGTGAATGTCAACCGAATTTGGGGTACTCGGCGTCTATGATTGACCGAGTCTTTGATGCGAAATGTTTATCGCATGTCGAATCGGAACACGTTTATTCCGAGAATCTGGCCAGGTTTAGACTAGGACCGTATTATTATCGTCGTGCTACCAGGAGGAAATTAGCCTACATATACGAAATGTAGCATCGTGTATGCGTTCAGGGAAATGTGATCTCGTGGATGCCTTTTAATCATACTTGCCATGTACACGGTGCTAGTGCGTTTCATTTACCGTGAGAGATGTCGTCTTGGTGTCGTTGTTCTTGGATGCGTGATTTCATGACTTATTATTCATGGTCATTGAAAGTCCTAGACCATTAATTAGACTCCTCTAATTAATTCATTAAATTACATTAAGTTAATGATTTAGGATCAAGTTTTCATGCATGCAAATATAAAAGCATAAAAGAAAAGATCAGACCAAAACATCCTTACATTGGGATTTTTCGGTTCAATATGGGCACAATAAGAACTCCTTCTTAATGTTCTTTAGCATGAAATTAATGGATGATCCTCCACAAAACAACCTCAAAGTAGAAGGACTCCTTCTTGTTGCACCCAAGATTAAACCCAAATAATCTTACCTTATTATTAACTAGATAATAAGTAAGACATAATACTACTAATATTTGTATATTACTACTCTAGTAATATGTATGAATATTAGTTTGCATGTGAGTTTTAGAGAGAAGTTGGAGGTTTTAGAAAGAAGAAGAAAATAAGCATAATGAAGTAGTATTAAATTGAACAACTTTTTGCTCTATTTAAGCCAATATGGCCGGTCCTCCTAAGCTCCAAGAGGGCTCCATTTTGCTCATTTTATTCTTTGTGTAAGATGGTAGAGTGTAGGATTGATTATAATCATGTTCATGTCATAACTTGTCATAATCAACATGTTGTAGTATGATACAAGTAATGAACAATCATCATTGTGTTTTTTCCACTACAATTTTGGTCCACATGGTGAAATGTAGTCCATTTTGATTTTTGATATTTGTCCCACAAATACTTATAATCATATGTTTAATTATTTTGTATAATTAAGTGTCAATTTGATCATATAACAATTATATGACTCAAATTAATAAATAATATGTACTTAACTTTTAAGTAATATTTTACCATTATATCAATATATAATGGGTCCCACAATGCCCAGTTAATTTATTTTACAACTCCTTGTAAATATAATTAACTAATTACCTCTACCTCAAAATATATGCATAACCTCAACTAATTTAATGAATTAACGATTAATCATTAAATTAAATCTTATTTAATCGTATTAAAATAAGAAGTAAAATTTATTCAGTCAGTTATCGTATAATTGACTAATAAACTTAAGTGGAATGAGTTCCTAACTCAATTTGCAATAAACAACTCTCGTAACTAAACGTACATATCAAATATATGTAATGCCCTAATTAAACTGTATCGATACAAATAATTAGTATTCTATTTGGGTCTCATCCTATAGGTTGCGACCGTAAAGGGATCAGTTGATTACCGCCGTCATACGACAATAACGTCAAACTCTAGTCAGCCGAGCGTTAACGATTTACGTTAATCAACTGACGTGGAGTATCATAATATACTAATCATGCCACATATATTCCAAATGAGATTTATTATATAAATGCACTATTTTGGAGGACACTTACTCCAACAATCTCCCACTTGTCCGATACAAGTTGTGCATGTAACAACACTATTGCGGAGGACTCCTCCTCCTACAATTTCTCCCACCTGTCTCGACAAGTTGTGTGCTACCGATTCTCTTGTCTTTTTTGCGTCACATCCTCCCACTCATTGCAAGGTGTCTTACAGGTCGCACTTGCAATTTAAAATTATAAGTAGAGTGGTTTTCTCGATCTAGGAGAGTAACTGTCTGACCGGAAAAATCTACCAGAGATCTCTTCCGAGCGTTGGCCACGCCATTTCAAGTTACTACTCTCGAGTGGGCCCGAAGATGTTAATACCCAACGTGGGTGGACAATTCCTGTTGACCCATCTTACACTGTATGATGCAGATCACCATGACCCAGAAGATGTCCATCGACCTCCTTTCACGGCACGACTAGAACAAAAACCAAAGTCCATCGGAAACTACACCGACTCAGGTAAATGGTCGCCAGTCTAAAGAACGACTCATAGGAATAAAATAGAAATCCCCGCCACGACCAGGCTTCAACAATTTTGATAAGGGACTCTATTATGGTCACTGCCCGACAGAGTGTCTCCACAGTCTGTCTATGTAAACGACCAGTCATCTCCATGATCTCCATGGTGCTGAACCAACCATCGATCGACTTACAATCTAGTCACTTCGAGACGTCACCTCAAATGAGTGACTAGGGACAAAACACTAAGTTCATCCTGTTCACTTGAATTGGGTTCAACTTTTCTTTCAACCAATTCGGATAAACAAAGTATTAAAATTTAGTCAAACTAAATAAGGAGTTTTTAATGAAACTCTAACAATGAATGCGATTATCTAATATTTGGAAAAATTGATACGTTATCAATAATTTCATATCTCATAATCTCTAGCAATTCAGGTACATATTTCAATCCCATTGAAATGACATGACTATCATGTTCAGCCTGCAAAAGCATAGCTAATGGATTAGCAATACTTGCATCTCTCCCATCGTTCTGATCGCTATTTCTTTTTGTCAACGTAATCTCATATTACATAAAACTTTCTGAGTACGTGTCTAGGTTTGAATCTAGACTTAGGACTCTTGGCCTAAAGGTAGCTCCCACTGTTTTACCAGTATCATGGGATAGGATATACAACTATAGGAACTACTTCTAGTCCCTCCAATACTGTCGAATCCAAGCTACATTCATATGCATCATCATATGATGCAATGTACTCTATTTCCGTTGTGAAATCCGCAATGATAAACTGCCTGGAACAATTCCAGCGGATACATGACATTTATATTCGAAAATGTCATTCCTACGTGGAACCTTTCCAATAGCCTTTTCTGCTTGGATTTCTTCCAACAGATAAATCTTCTATAAAACACAGCCAACTCGTGATTTCAAATCACTTTGATCAGTTTGGAAACTGAAGTCTGTGTAAACCTTACACGCAACTCATTTTAAACTCCAAACACATGGAACATATCCTTTAGTCCTTCGCAAGTACTAAGGATGTTCATTATGGCTATCAAGTGACTTTCACTTGGATTTGATTGCAAATGATTCATCATGCTCAAAGCATGCGAAATGTCGGATTGAGTATACATCACAGCGTATATAATTGATCCCGCAGCGGAAGTAAAAGGAATCAATTATCATGTGTTCAACTTCCTTGAACTAGTCAAAGATCTTATCAATATAAGAATTTTCACTCAACGCTAATATCCTTTTAGATTTATCTCCATAAATCCAGATATCTAAAAGATGTATTCTACTTCTCCAAAATCTTCCATCATTTAAAATGATCAATATGTCTCCACATATAAGACTGATGAAAACCATATTACTCCCACTAAACTTCATGTATAAACATAGTTCCTCGAGATATCGAGAAATATTTTATGACATGATTGACACACTAATTCCAACTCTTTAGTGCTTACTTAAGACATCTTCTTAAGCTTGCAAAATTAACTTAGGATAGTTAGGATCTACGAACTCACAGGTGAATATAAAATATACAACCTCTTCTAGAATCGTATTCAAGAAGGTGGTCCTTGAGGTCCAATTGACATCATACTATTATGATATGCTGTAGTTGCTAAGTATATTCGAATGGATCGAAGAATTAAGGTTAGTGCAAAACTCTTTGCCTACCCACTTATCTTTGAAAACATTTTAATGTTTATCAATGCAAATTTCGATCTTAAAAATCAATTTTCATTGAAGAGGTCGTACTTCTTCAAGTAAAATTTACCAGGTCACATACCTGACCATTACGCATAGAGTCCATTACGAATCGCATGACTCTAAGCCATAGCAAGAAATTGGGTCTAGAAACAGTCTTTTATAAGTCACAGATTAGAATTCATCACTATTAAGGAGTGTTAAAATTCCACCTGACCTCTTAGGTTCCGAAGAAACAACTACTGAACAAGCAATGAGGAAACTTTTTCCGGACCATATGCTCAGTTTGTGGCTCTTGAAACATTTTCTCCCACTCTGTCTTATCAAGAAATAATCGTATTTTATTGAAAGACAGCATCACGAGTCACAAACGCTTTGTTCTCGTGGTCAATGTAGGATCATTGAGCACTTGTTTCATTCGGATAACTTACAAATTAGGTACGCTACCCACCCATATCGTATATGGAATGAAATCAGACGGTTTTAAATGTGTTTTAATATGGTGGGAAAAGAAATAGCAGACAAAAATATTAAGATCCCAAGGTTAGTCAAATGGCTCATTTTGACTTGACAAAGACAAAACCATATCGTATAAGGTTCTGTTTCTCTATTCAACAACACCTTATCTAATAATGTGTGTTAGAGAAGTTAACTTGTGAAACCATTTCACAATACTTTTGGTGAAAATCAAAGTCAATACTTAGATATTTATAGTTACGATTTAATCGTAAGTCCTTGTCTAATACTCTTGGTGATTAACTACTTCACATTGAAGCTCTTTGAACTTTTCAAAGATTTCTCATAGCACCTCATTAAGTAGAATCAAATATAATATCTACTTAAATCGTGTGTAAATAAAGTGAAATAGTCATAACCATCTCTGGTTGTGTTTGTTATTGGACCACGCATATTCTTATGTAATAGGGCCAATAATTCACTAGTTCGATTTCCTTTTAAATAAAAAAGGGCACGAATCATTTTGCCTTGAATACAAGATTCGCACGCACCATAAGATTCAAAATCAGATGGTTTAGGGATAGTTGTCAATACTAGCCTCTTAATGTGCTACACAATCCAGAATTAAGATTAGATTAGGGTCACCAATTTTGAGCCTTTTACAATCTATATGACAAGTAATTTCTAGTTTAGGTCAAGAATATAATTACCTTTGATTGGTATGGTTAAAACCATGGACCAAGTAAAGGCATAAAAAGATACAACGCTTGTTCCATTCACAAAAGTGAAACACTTGTGTCGTACACTAAAGTGGATACTATATTCTTTATTTAGAGGTCATGTACATAATAACGTTTATTAAAGTATACCTCTAAATCCAAAACTAGATTGATCACATTATAACTTTTATATGTTTCTATAGAAATAAAACTACAATAGTTATATTTCCCTTGTAGGTCGACTTTTAATCATGGTTACTCGTCGCACGAATCATTATTATATGCATTGAATACATTGATGAAAACCATAATAGGTATCTAATACCCAAAATTTGCATTTAGCAAAATAAATGTCGATCATATAGATATTATGGGTGAAAATAGTACACCCAATTTCTAACTCTTTAGAAAACTTGGGGCAGATTCTTTTCTTATGTCCTACACTGTAAAATAGAATCGTCAAAAGTTGGGTTCGACATCTTGCTTGGTTTTTGACTTTACTATTCAAAATAGTCTTGCCTTTTTCCCTTGCCTTGTGCCAAACTCGTGCCAACCTACTCTTGAACCTCGTCTTAACAATTAAGAATATAAACATCATTCTTAGTGCTCCCACTCACTTTCATGAATCTCTACTTAGACAAGTATATTAGAATTATTGTGAAGACTATTCTTCATTTCATTCATGGTTTTTCCTTCAAAAGGATAAAACTTTCATGAAGTGTCTACGGTTGATGGTTATTCATGATTTCAAATAAATCGATTAACCTAGTCGTCCCAACTGATTTGGCCTCTTTTGAGGTAAGCCTCGATAAGGAGCATTATGACGACATACCAAAAATAAAAATATTTTCGTTGGAGCGAAAAGATTGATGTACCATTGTTATGAGAAGACGTCACTAAAAATCAAAACGTTTTTGACTAAGTGTGACTTATTCATTTACTCTTCATAAGAGACATTTGCAATGGTGAATATGAGGATCAAAAGATAAAATTTATTTTGTCTTTAGCTACGGTGGTTTAAACGGAGATCGCAATCAAAATGCTACCGTATAAAATAATGGAAACTCCTTTCCACGATTGAACGGATTTACAAGTTCGTAGAAGAAAAATAATTGTCATTGCGCGAATGAAAATAAATATCAACGGAAAATAAACATTCATTGCTTATATATAATTCACTTGTAAAAACAATTTTAAACAAGTCACTCATATAATGACCCCTCACGAAATTACATAAGTGATTCCAAGACCCATCTTTAGACAAAAATAGTCATCGCATGCTACCTTTATCTAAAAATGGTAAGTCAATACTTGACTAATTCTACACTTAGAACTCTTGGTTGACGGATTTCAACTAAATCCATCTCATAGTCCCAAGATAACGCTTATCTCGTTGAGTCCAATCCAATTTTGGCTTGTGATCGCATCACCCTACTTACCCGAGGTAAAAAGGGACCCACGAGCGTGGTAGCCCTAATGAACACGGGGATCATAGGTGCTTCAATTGGTAAGGCTAAATCTCAATTTTTTTTAAGTTATGTGAGAGGTCTTGTCAATTTAGTTATTAATTCCCTACAAGCGAACTAAGTCGGTGAATTTTGAATAACTTTGAATTGACAATCGCAAAATAAAAATGCATGTTGGCGATTTTGGCATGTGTGGAAAAACATAAAGCAAGCATATAATAAATCCTAGTATGGCCACCTAGCTAATCTAATTAACTAGTAGATTACAAAATCGGAAACCAACTCCTTGGCCCCTTGCCTCTTCATGACACCGTCTTTTGGAACACCGACTTCGAGAATCTCCGTCTTTATAATAATTAATTACAAAAAGATACAAATAAAAATTCCTATTATACATTTGATCTAAAAATGAAATTAAATTATTACAAACGGCGATACGAGATCGCAAATAAAATTACAACCGAATCGGTATTCCCTTACATTACGGGTAATACCGATTAAAATAATCTAGGCCATACTAGGTACAACTTGCATTAAAAAAAAATTAAATAAATGACATTCATTCATTCAACAATAACAACATAAATAAAATGCTGTAAAAATCATGCCAAAATCGCCTTTAACACTTATCATGCTCATTCTAGCTCGGTTTTATGGATTTTATCGATTTTTACCCATTAAAAATAATTAATCAATACTTAAATCGTATTTAAGCTCAAACTAATTATCTAAACTGATTTAGAACTCAAAATTAGTCCCCTCAAACTTTGTTTGTATTTAATTAGTTCGAATTGATCGTATTTGCTAAATATAGAGGTTTAATCATAATGTTTATGAACTAAACCCAAAGTAAAATATAAAAATCATAAAAATTTGAAACCCAAAAATTTTGTATATTCTGGAACATTTCCAGGAACTCAAAAACAAGAAAAATTTGCCCAAAAATTTTGAATAAATTTTAAGAACAATTAACTTAATATTCAACGGTTTTATCAAATAAAAACCATTAAATATAGTAAAATAGTGAAACAAATTATAAAATTTCACCAAGATGATATAAATCAGATTATAAATTGTACCAAAAACTTTAAAGACCAGAAAAGGACGTTTCAATTTTATGATCATAGTAATCTCACTTTATTGACTTTTATCATATAAAAATCAATCACCATGCAAAACTTAATTAAAAGTCACGAAATTTCACATATAGTATGTACAACATGCATGTGAGATCATATCAAAATTTCATGGCCAGAATCAACATGCAAATATTTTTAGTTAACTTTTAACATAAAACATGCATATTAACATGATTTAAAGGCCATAAATCAAAATAAATAGCAAATTAATCCATAAAATCATTAAATTTGACCACAACCATTTTGAGGTTAGTAGGTATGCATGAAAATCAAAAAATTTCGTGCAAACCAATTTTTAACACAAATTTTCAATTTTACCCAAGTTATCGTATAACTCGATTTTAATGCTTAAAATCGACATGCATGTAACAATTGAGCTCTGATACCATATGAAAGTCCTAGACCTCTAATTAGACTCCTCTAATTAGTTCATTAAATTACATTAACTTAATGATTTAGGATCTAGTTATCATGCATGCAAATATAAAAGCATAAAAGAAAAGATAAGATGAAATTTCCTTACAATGGGAATTTTCGGATCAATATGGGCACAATAAGAACTCCTTCTTATAGTTCTTGAGCATGTATTTAGTGGATGATCCTCCATAAAATAACCTCCAAAGTAGAAGGTCTCCTTCTTGTTGCACCCAAGATTAAACCCAAATAATCTTAACTTATTATTAACTAGATAATAAGGAAGATAAATACTACTAATATTATTGTATTACTACACTAGTAATATGACATGAATATTAGTTTGCATGTGAGTTTAGAGAGATGTAAGAGGTTTTCAGAGAGAAGAAGAAAATAAGCATCAAAAATGAATTGGTCAGAATGTGAACAACTCTTGTTCACTTATGAATGCCATATGGCCGGTCAAGACTCATTCAAATGAGTGATTATTGTGCTTATTTTATTCTCATGAAAATAGGTAGAGTGTGGGTAAGAGAATGATAATGATCATGTGTCATAACATGTAATAATCACTTGTTGGAGTGTGGAATTGGTAGAGTAAAATCACTAGTGATTTTGTCTACACAAAACCGGTGCACATGAGTCCATAATGGATCATTTTGATTTTTGATATTTGTCCCACAAATACTTATAATCATATGTTTAATTATCTTGTATAATTAGATGTTAATTTGATCATATAACAATTATATGACACTA